>ML855638.1:0-28175 GCA_009831015.1 Picea engelmannii | reverse complement strand
ATAGTTATCTCTATTAAATATATCCATTTGGTATTAATTCCTTTGCAAAATATTAATATAATAATGTTTATTTTTTTTATTCTAAAAAACATATTAGAATTAAATTCCCAACCAAGGATTATCACCAGAGTTTTGATCATAAGTGAGTTTTTTCTCTATCATAGGGACCTAAAAATGATATAACATATAAAAAAATTTACAACTATTCATACTAACAAAAAGTTTCTAAAAAACACAAGTACGATCAAACCAACGATTGAGTAGTTGGAGAAGGTGTAGTCTCCTCCTCTACCAACTCTAGAGCCATCTCTATTCTCTCATCCCCATCATGTGCTTGCTCTGGTTGTTGTGAATCATTGTCTATCGAAATTGGATTAACATGTGTCCCCATAGCGCTGATAGAACCCTCCACTTGCTTCCCTTTTCCATTCTCATCTGCCACCTTTGAAACCGTGATTTTGACCCCAGAAACTATTCGACACATAGTTTCGGATTTTCCTCGAAAATTCTAAGGGTGTGAAGGATCTCTTGTTGGTCTTCTTTGCTTTTATCCAAAGCTTGGGTCACCAATGTCTTCACCAACTAGTATGTCTCAACAATTCTAAAATATTTTGTGTCCCAAGTTTGCGAGTAGACTGGGTCCTCAACCCATTCCCAAACCTCTTCCACAATTCTATCATCTGGAATCAATCTACGCTTCATTATAATCTCTACCTTCACAACTCCACTTCTTCCTTTGCCTTGGCTGAGCATTTCTCCTCGAACCTCTACTATGCATTATAAATTTCTATCTCTGCCTTGGTCTAGGTTTTGGGACCACGAGAGGATGAAGCTTTCCCTACTCCTCCCTTGCCTTTACTCCTCTTGGCATTGCCCCTCTTACAAGCACCTTGAGCCATGTTAAATTCTGAAAGATGATGCACTTGAATACCACTAACCAGACCAAACCAGGAGTAGACGCTGATCCCTACATGGGCATTGCCAGGAATGTAGAACCATCATAAAAGAGACCACAACTTGCTCCCTACCTATTCCCACTCTCCTATCTAAAAACTTGGACAAAGACCTAGGAAAATCCCTAAAGGCCCGACTACACACGGAGCAAAAAACCCACAAGACAAAGACAACTTGTTCAAGACAAGCTTACCATAGGCTTGCAGAGTGCGAGGTATGGTCAACTCTCAAAGTAGAACCATCCCCATCTCCATATTGGATTCAAACCACCATAGCATCTCAACCCAACCTGTAAAGAAAAGGCTCCATTCCACTCATAGTGCTCATCATTCTAACAATGTCTGAGTCTCTCCTTATCAGGGCATAATCAACCTTCATTTTCTCCGTATGCCACTCCTTCTTGACGCACTTGCTTATCATTCAAACTTGGATACATCCTCTATATTGTGCATCCACATCTATTCAAACTTTTATCACTCACAATTATTAGGGCTTATATCATGGCTTTGATTAGCCATATCATTCTTAGCTCCATTAATTCTCTTGTTCCCAAATTTTGTGTTCATTGAGTTTTTATTTCTATCTTTTCTACACTCACAC
Source organism: Picea engelmannii (assembly GCA_009831015.1). Taxonomy (NCBI): domain Eukaryota; kingdom Viridiplantae; phylum Streptophyta; class Pinopsida; order Pinales; family Pinaceae; genus Picea; species Picea engelmannii. Next base: position 26,621 of record ML855638.1, on the reverse strand, counting down.
TATTTCCATGGACATTTTCCTCCCATTTCAATGCATCTTGAATGTTTCTCATGTTCATAGATTTATGTTCAAATCAATCTCAAAGGTTCCACTCTGATAATTTTTCCATAACTTGGGAAATAACTTTAGATAGCAATTGCTCAACCCTATTATTCACTAGAAGATCTCTCCAATGATAATAAGCTTGCTCCAAATGGACTATAGATATTTCTTTTATGCCTTATAGAGGGGTGAATTAATACATTTCCACACCCTTCTACCACAATCTTCTTGGTGTAAATATAAAGGTCCAACAACACTGTGAACCTTCACTTAAAGTTTCACATTGATCTGGTTCTACATACCACAATAAGGATAGATCATGATTCTATTCTCCCTATTGCACTGTTACTAACTCAAGATGACATTCAAGGGTTTTGGACTTCTCAGTGCCACTATGGGGGTCAAGAGGGTAGGTTGAGAGTAACACACCCTTTTTTCTTGGGTAAAATTTTAATCCATTTTGACTCATATTCCATGCATTTTCCACTATTGTTTTGACCTTTTTGGCCCTTTTTGTTTTGAATTCACTTTCTTTTTTGCTTGCAACACTTTTCTCAACATTTTATTTTCCTATGCCACAAGATCCTAATACATGGTAGTACTCTATTGGTCCATGTGTGAACACTAGTGCTGAGCATTCTTCATTGTTTCACTTTGATTATATTTTAGATTCTATGTGCCTTTTCCCCAAAATATATCATGGATTCTGGATACTATCCTTAATCAAATGATGATCACAATCATAGCTAGCATGAACACCTTCCCCCTCAAGGAGTGGATTTTTCTTTGATGTTTAATCCTTTCTTGTTGGTCCAACAACAAACATGTTTCTAAATCCCTTTGATACCATTTCCATTCTAAAATCACACAAGCCATTGATTTTCTTTTTTCTTTAATGATAAGTGCACCTCAATATCCCTTTGAAACCCTTCCCACCTTGAGAGTGCACATAAATGCCATGTGTCCCCTCATTAGTGCAAAACCCACATTCTGACCGACAATTGATCTTCTATAGAATTGACAACATTCATGCTTCATCTCTATTCAAAAACCAATTCCTCCTTGGGCTTGCACATTCTTGCCACACGTCTTTCATGTGGTCCCACCAAATAGTGTTCATGCATTTTTACTCTAAACCACAAACTTTAGGGTAATAAAACTCAATGAAGTCCCAATATCCAAGAGTCTAATTGTCATTTTGACAATAAAGCGACCCACAATATTTTAACTTGCTCCCATTGTGACCATTAACCTCAATGTGATAAAGGTTTGTCCATTTCCTATGATTTGAACCATGAATCTTTTGGGATCATATACTAGATTCATGTCCTTAGCTTGCACAAAAGGACTTGACACTTAACTGTTCTTTGATACCACTTTGTAGCATGTGCCTTGTTATCCCCCATTTCTAGGGATAACTAAGGAGATGATGTCTTGAGGCCCGCAAGTTGCATACATGGAGTACTGAGAGGTAGATCAGTAGGCAGAGCCCTTCACTCACCGCACATCACCATAATATTGATGGCAGCACCATCCACCACACCCAGCTTGGGCCACAAAGGACAACAAGTCTTGCTTCATGAGGTAATAAGTCTGATGTCGTGGTAAGTGTCATTTTAATATTTGAAACATTTGAACATGTTTCAAAGGATCCTTTCTTTATTTTGAAAACATATGCTTGGAAATTATGCCTTTTTCCTCATTTCACCTTGATGGTTGACATGTTGTCCTAGTAAGTGGGTTACCATCGGGAAAAGGGTTGCTGCTAGGAAGTCTCCTTGATGGGTCATCATACCAATCTCGTCCATACGTATCACTTTCCACTCTCATTTCCCTTTGTTTCCTCATCTTTTGGGTTGTTGGGCATATTGACCCAAGAAGGGATTGTACCTTATTTCATGGGAAGAGGGGCTGACGACCCGAAGGTAGATTGAGGTTGTTGTAAAAGAAAAAGAAACTAATGCTGAAAATAAAGTGAACAAAACAAATAAGGACCATCAAAATCCAGTCCAAATTGAGCTCTACTTACTTAGTGGTCACCTTGGTCCCAAAAAGTAATGCTAAAGCTTGTAAACCCTTAAAGGGGGACCCTCAAATTTGCAAATTACAAATGAAAGTAGGGATTGGAAAGATGGAAAAAAGGGGTTTGGAAAAAGGTGGCATGCAAATAATTGGTAAATCAAGAGAAAGTGCACCCTCAACAAAGGTGCCCATAAATGAGACAATATGGGCCCTTGTATGTCAAGAACCTATTGACTCTAAAATTCTCTCATAACTTTGTACTATACTTAGAAAATTTTCATTTCCCATAATACTTGTCTTGCCTTTAGAATGGTGGAATCACAACAAGCACGATCCCTTTTCATTCTATAAGTATTCCTCGGTCTGTTGATTTCCATACTTAGTTTCTTTTTGGAGCCGCGGAAGCAAAGTTTCTTTATTTCCTTTTAAAATATTCTGTTTTTTCCGTCCCCCAACTTCCATTACTTAGTTTCTTTTCAAGAATCCCTTCGTGACCGGGGAAGCGGAGATTACATCTTCCAAAACTCCAATACCCATTCTTCCACTCCGCCGAAATCCTTTTCCAAGTCACGGTAATAAAAGAAAGATTTAATGTTTGGCTCGTGTGAAGTTAATAAATCTGGACCGTTATTAATATAACGTTCCCTTCGATGTTAACTTCCCAAATTCAAATTTAATTCATAAAACTTCTCCCTCAAAACAAAATCTCTAGTTAAATTAAATAGGAAAAAGATCATTCCATAATCATAAGAATTTTCTGCATGCTACGATAATCACAAAAGAAGATGGTGAAAGGAAGAGAAAGCTTTTGCGGTGACATGCTGAACACATTTTCCTGAGAAAATTCAGAGAATCATTGGTCCAAAGTCTACAAAAAATATTCTTCAGAAAGGAATGATAATCCCATATGGATGTCCGGGACAGTTCGAGCAGGCTGCATTCCAGAAGTCTTTGATACAAAGGATTTAGTGATATGGTGTACTGATAACTTCAAGAAAGACTAGAGGATTATCAAAATGAATGGGTTCTCATCGATTTATTTAGGGCCACCTACTTTCAATAAGATGCTCAAATTACCGAAGCCAACTGCAATATTCAAAGTCGAGGAAGCTAAGAACTTTATAAAATCCAAAAATGGAGGCACAAATATATTTCCACAATGCCTAAGTGACCCCTCAACAATGCCAAAGGACTTATCTCCAATACGGGTTAGTCAGCTCAAGAAACCCTACAAAGAAATTGCTTATTTTTTAGCTAGAATTCTTGGGTTGGAATCTACTATTGCTATTCCCAGGATGGCTCTATACATTTTGTATTACTCTATTCAAGGAAAAATGGTTTTTTATTGGTCAAGGATTATATCCACCGAAACAAAATCTCAGTTGTCGAAGTTTAAGATAGATAATTTTGTTTTATATGTCTGGGTATTTGGTTTTCGCTATCATTGATACCCATGAATTTCAAAGTCTCCATATTTCAAAGCAAGTTGATATCATTACATACCTAATTTATACTCGGTATCCATATTTATGGAAGCAAAGAGCAATGCACAATTTCTATGAAGTATATAAATCTTTCCTTTATGTTTTCAAAAGATTAAAGTTTGGGGAAAATACTTCAAGATTGTCATTAGAAGTGACATCATTTCTAAATCAAAGGGGGGAAATTGAATAAAGTGAAGATTACAACATCATCAAAATATATTGCCCCTGTGTAGCACATGTCTATTTATCTTCCATTTTATGTATCTGATAAAATGTTCATAATAGAAGTTTGCATACAGTACATATTTTGGGCAAATTTCTTTGCTCAAATAAAGAAAAAAACAATTTATTCAATTACCATGGAAGGTTGGTGAGATTACATCAAAGAATGCCTTGAAAATTGATGAATTTGCTGTTCAATTTGACCCTTATAAGTTAAATGTGGCTGATTACATGAAAGGGTTTGACCCACAACAACTTTTTGTGAATCATATAATTTCTACTGGTTTTAGTATCTCATTCATTAACACACACATATATGAGGAGGAAGAAAATGAAGGAAATGATTCTCAATAAAAACTAGTTGAGGACTTGGAAACTATCATAAGTACAAATGAGGAATATAAACAACATGGAAAGGTTATAAATGAAAAGGGTTATAAATCTCAAAGTTCATCTAAAAAAAGTGGCCCAAGACGACATACCTAGAACAATTTTGAAGATAAAAAAAATTCTTTAATCAATAATTCAAGGGGTGACAATGATACTGATCATGGTGAAAAGAATATTGCATCAACCCATAAATTAACAATAATAAAGAGAAAAAGGCATAAAAATCAAGAAGAAGCAGAGCAATGCATACTTCATGATGATGTCCTCTTGCAAAACATGGACCTTGATGTTGATATAGAAAATATTGAATTCCTAGAAGATGAGGGAAGAGTTTTTCTAGAAAAGGAGTTTATTGTCTAAGAAAACAAAGAGAAAAAAGGCATAAAAATAAATAAGAAGCAGAGCAATGCATACCTGATGATGATGTCCTTTTTCAAAACATGGACCTTGATGTTGATATAGAAAATATTGAATTCCCAGAAGATGAGCAAAGAGTTTTTATAGAAAAGGAGTTGATTGTCCAAGAAAATATTTTTGATGAAGAAGAATCATTAATCCTCCATAATGCATCATTTGATAAGGAGATAAAAAAGTTAGTATTTCAACATGTAAATTCAAGAGGAAAAATGGTCAAAGATTCAACAATGGATTTAAGAGGGGTTCCAACATCCAAAATTTCAAAAATCCATATGGTCATCGGAATGCCCTAGATATATAAATTGATGATATGGAAGCGAAAAATGAAAGAAAAAAGAAAATCAGAGAATTAGAGAATGCTTTGATGTCACCCTTGATCTTTGTAAAACCACTTGCTTTTGTTCAACCCGGGATGAATCCCGACGGCCTGCCCGAATCCAGTTCTAAGTGGAGAGGAGCAATCGGTTTGCTTGTTGTAGTAAGGAAATTTGTTGAAGAAAAAACAAAAAAAAGGATGTCTCTTATTCTTGAAGCTTGGGATATTGGTAACAATATCATGGCTTTTGGCTCAAAGCCACACAATTTCAAAGAATATCTTCAGGTTGATTTTGAAAATGATGAAAGTTTTTATAAGAACCAATTCACTACCTTTATTATGAAAACCATGAACATGACAGAGTTGAAAAGAAAGGAAGAAAATTTTCCCTCTCAAGCTAGGGTAAAACAACTTAAAGCATGTTGGATTAAGAAAATTAAGACTTTGAAGGAACTGCTAGAAGAATGTAATGAAGTACTTTCTAAAAGGGAGATTTTATATCAGAAATTGATGGAAATTGATCTAGTTGGGATCACTAGAGAAGTACAAGATACTCACGTAATTCTAAACTCTACATTTCTTACAAGGGAGCAATTTGAGGAACACGTGGAAATACTCAAGAATTTGTTTGCGAAAAAGTTCAATAGTATAAAAGAATATAATGAAGATGAAATTGACAATTGGTTGTTTAGTTATTCAAACAAAAATGAATGTATTGAAACACCATTACATCAAATATCATTTGATTTAAGTGAGTTAGAAAATTATTTGTTTGATATAAGTATTAAACAAGATATTAATGTTTCCCCAATGAAGGATTACATTGAAGAATGGTTAAAATAGGCTTTGTTTAAGATAACTGAAGAAGATCAGTTGGGAACTATCAAAACTAACCAACTAACTGCAACAAAGGACAACATAAAAGGAACAAAATAAAAAAATAACGAGAGAGAGAATCCATCACAGTAAGTCCATACTGATCATATACTTTCTTCCTTATCAAAAGTCATCCAATTGTGTTTATTCTTTCATTAGAAAAATATAACCGAGTTCTGATAACTTTCCCTTTTGTCTTCTTTATAGATCCTTGCCGCTCGCACTCTACTCCAGAGTCTTTTTTCTTCTTCATACTTCTTGTATATATTTTATGGTCCAAAAGAGACTGAATCCCAATCCATTTATTGACAAATGCCTTTAAATTTCCAGGATTGTAACATACTCTATTATTTTTTGAGAAATCTAGAGAACTATTTCAGAGTCGATTTTGATTGTATTTTGTTGGCCCTTGACCAAGTTTTGGGAGATACTTGGTCATGTTTGACCATTCTTGGGACTTCGACAGCCTGTCGAAGATGGAGCGCCAGACGAAGTGGAGATTGTTGAATCTTGACCCACTTTTGGGTCCTTTTTGGGTTTTTGGGATAATGTAACAGGAATGGGATGTCGGCCCATGGGGTTTGCCCATGTTTAGGCCTATTTTGTACGTACAAATAAGTAAGTTAGGTGATGTAAGTAGAGAGTACATATATGTGATGGTAAATATTGCTATGTGCAAGTGATCTATGTGATTGAATAGGCTCTGTGCATATTGTTGAACTTGCAGTGTTAAGTGCGAGTGTTTGTAACAGAGTGGGTGCTCAGATACTCAGGGAAGGAGGATCTAGTGAGGTGCGTAAATCTCCTGTCCTATGAGGAGTAGGGTTTTGGTGGCTTTGTTCTTGTAACCTATTTGACTGAAGACAATAAAGAAGAAGAGTTGGTGGACGTAGCCCCAGGGTGGGGGTGAACCATGTAAATACTATGTGTTATGCTTTGTGCTTCAACTTGATGTGTTTATCCCTTCTTTTGCTAAGTGCTTGGACATGTTTAGATAGATCTTCTTATGCTTTGTGCTTATTAGTCATGTATGAATGTTCTTAGTGTGTATCTACCAGATTTGATCTATTTTACTATGGCTAAATGCTGAAATACCTTAGACCTAAGTGAATGTTGCGATGCTCTGTGCTATCTGTGAAGTAGAGTAATGGTTGAATATTGATAATCTATTGGTGCTAAGTGCTCTGTAAACAATATAATCACATATCTGTGTCCCAGCTAAGGTTGTAGACACTTGAGTCCTACAACCACCCCTGCCTCTACCTCGGGTGAGACTTCATCTGCTTTGTAGGTGTTGCCAAAAGGACTGGTAGTTAGGGCTTTGTTGGTGTTCTCTTGAGTGTTGAACCCTAGGTCTGCCCCTGTGCCAACAAATGGTTCCGTTGCCGGGACCTGAAACTGTGATTGCTGGGAACTAAGAAAGAAGAGGCTTGTGAAAAAGAAATCTTTGTGTGTAGATCTGTGCCCTAGTGTGTAGTAACCTATTCAGTTTATAAGCTCTATGCTAAGAAAAGAAGTCTGATATGAAGAAAAGAAGGTCGGATCTGAAAGAAAGAAGCAAGATCTGGAAGCTTTGTACTAAAGAAAGAAGGTCAGATCTTTAGAGAAGAAGCAGGATCTGAATGCTTTGTGCTCCAAGGAAGGTAAAAGCGAGAAGTTCTGATTGAAAGAGGTAAGATCTATAAGCTCTGCACTCTGATAGAGGTAATAATAGTTAAAGAAGTCTTAGATCTGGAAGACTTGTGCTCTGAAAAAGCAAGATAAGCGAAAATATTTTGTTTCTAGAATATGAATCTAGGTATATCTGATAGGTTTCATCCTAGTTTGAAAGCTAGGGTGTTAATAGACAAAAGAAGGTTTGATATGAATAGATCTGATAAGAATAATGAAAGATATGTTATACCTATGCATAGAAAGAATGTTTGGACTTGTTGGCGTCCTATAATTATAGGCAACTCGATTCTTCGACTGTTGATTTGACGTTTCTCTCGTGATGACGAAGTCTGGCTCGGTTGATCCCGTTTCCTCCCTCCATTATTTTTGCTCAATCCCCCATCACCCTGCTGCATCCTTCATACAAGCTGCGCCCTCACTCCCTTGTCCTGTGGCCGCATTGACTACCTCTCGCCCGTCACCCATCCATGAATAATCAGACTTAGGATGAACAAAAATAACAATAAAGATAGTTAGATTAACTGATAATGTTATTATAGTTAGGATAGGTTAGACTAATAAATAAATAACTATTTAATAATTAATTAATAATTAATTAAGTTAAAAAACTAGGTTAGTAATTAAGATTAGTTAAAAGTTAAATAAAAAGAAAAAACAATAAATAATATAAAACAAAAAACAAAATTAAAAAACATAATAACACAAAACATATATATCAAAACATTAAATAACATATAAAAATTATAATACACATATAAAACAAAATTAATAAACAAAACATGAAATAACACAATTTTAAAAAATAACAAAACGTAACACATAATATAAAAACATAAAATATAAAATACATAATATAATAAAAACAAAAACATAATATGAAACTAACCTAAGTCTACCCTACCCCACTCACACCTACCACTCCTCATACGTCACACTCCACTCACCTCTAACTCCACGCACCCTCTAACCCATACCTCACTCCTACGTCACACTCCACTCACCCCCCTCATACGTCACACTCCACTCCCACCCAAAACTCCCGCTCATATTCCATGCCTCACGCCCCTCCATCCATATCAAGCATTTAAATCAATGCACCATAAATTTTCCGGACCCCCCCTCACCTTCCAGACTTTAACGAGAGGGGGGGGGGGGGGGCNTCCCCATTAAACTCCACGCACTTTCCCATACATCGCATCCAAATGAATCAAATCCACGGCCCATAAAAATTCCGGACCCCCCTCACCATCCGGAATTTAACGAGAGGGGGGGGTCCAGAATACCGCTTTCACAAAAAAAACCACTTTTCCCATTTTTGCCTAAATTTTGCCTGTTTCATCATGTGTTCGTCCGAGGTAGTTTCTGGGCAAACGGAGATGGATTTTAAAAATCCGAGAGAGGTTTTTTCTCAGCACTGGCTGAAGAACAAAAGCCTCTTTCAGTTTTTTCAAAGAAGCCATGAGAAGAGAGAATCAAATCCATCTTCGAGGCCCATTTTTCCAGATTCTCAATTTTCCGTTACAGTCCCGATCTTGCAGGAGCTGTTACGGCCAACTGGGGACGAATTTGGCGAAACCGAAGGAGGTTTTTGTCCAGCACATGCCCATATACAATAACCTCTTTCATTTTTCACCCAGGTGTCATCATTGAAGAGAAAAGAGCGTATTCTCGGACCCCTTTTTCGTAGAAAACCGTTACGTCTTTCATGGCAGAAAGTTCCAAATTTTGTGGGAGTGGTGGCTATTTTTGGCCGAGGCGGTTAAACCGACTTCCGAAACTTATTGGGATGATCTATCCTATTTATTCATATGCTTGTAATGTAAAAGGGTTCGACCTGTGAGGTTCCTGGCGGCACTATGAGCTGTGTTTAGCAGAGAATTTTTTTTGTAACTTCAAATGATCTATCAGAAATGAGCATGTTGTTCACAGGATTCTTGCGTGTATTCATTGGTGATGTTTATTCTCTAAGTTGAACATTTTTATTGCTTTGTGATCATTTTGTTTTCTAGAACTAATCTTTAAGAGTAACGTAAAGTTGCAGGATTTATCTTTGATACCCTGTTTCCGATTCTAAAGATTTTAATGTTTATCTTCTGATGTCTTCGATTAAGAAATTATTAACTACCTTTTAGTTGAAGTTATCTTTCTCATCTTTTCTTCTGTCCATCATTTAAGCTACTAAAATATACAGTGAGTATATTATCTCGCCCTGTGGAAGTCTTCTTTTCTCGTTTCTGGTTGTATTTCGTATTTATTTCAATACAGACCCCATTTGCCCAATGGCCCTCCTTGCTGTTCCAAAACAATCATTTAAAAACCCCAACCCATGTTCTTCATAACTAGCCTAATACCTATTAAAACAAAGCTATATCAGATAGAGAGATCCCTCTCTGAGTCTTGGAGTTCTAGATACAAGACTTGAAGTGGTTTTGATGTTGCCTCTGCGACTGCCTTACAGCCTTGGGAAGTGGTTTTGATGTTGCCTCTGCGACTGCCTTATAGCCTTGGGAAAATTATAGAGTGCTAACAGAATAGAGACTCCACTGGGGACTTTCCCCAGTAGTACACTTCAAAGCTCCAAATCTGATCACTGATGGTGGACAGTGACCAGACACAAGAAGGCTGAGATCATTCACCTGGCGACTCCAATCAGCTCCAGATAGTGCCAACTCGAAGACTCCACTAGAGGAAGAACCTAAAGCATGGCCAAGCAGCCTAGAAAGACCAGGTATTCAAGCTCAAATTGCATTCAAGACATCTTTGGTTTTATCTGCAATTATGTCTTGTCTTTTTCTAAGCCTGATCAAAAGTATATTGTTGAAGATTACTTTGACCATTAGTCAATTGATGAGTCTTAAGAGATCATATCCCCAATTGTAGATTATGTACATGCTCATACACCTGTGCACATCCCAGATGCACCTGTAGAAACCTTAGTGAGACATAAGCCTCCTTCTTTGTCTCCTACTTTTGCTAAACCTCTGGATGGTTGTAAGCCTCTTTCTTCATCTCCTGTGCTTGCAAAAGTCCCAGACCGATACAAGCCTCTAGATTTGCCTCCTATTATCCATGACCTCCCTGCCAATTACATCAATAATCTGCCCAGGTTTGATGGAGAGAATGCCAATATTACTGCTGAAAAGCATATCCAAAGTCTTGAGGATTTTCTTGACCTCTTTGAGGTAGAAGAAGATGATGTCTGCATCAAAATGTTTGCCATGTCTCTGGGAGGTAAAGTTAAAGATTGGTTTAAGAACCTTCCAGCCGCAAGCATCATAAATTTTCAGCAGTTCATGCAAGTTTTCTTGGATAGGTGGGTGGTCATGAGAAATGTTTTCCTCCTCCTAGAAGAGTATGACCACTTGAAAAGAAAGCCAGGGGAGACAATACATCAGTTTTCAGTCAGATTCAATAAGGTGTATCATGCAATACCTATTGATATAAGGCCACCCCCAGGATCAACTCACTTGCATTACCCAGATGCCTTCGATCTTGAGATGGCATTTCAATTAAGAGAAAGGAACACTGCAAGCATTGAAGAAATGCAGAACATTGCAGTTGATGTGGAGACCAACTTGCTGATCAGGAGGTCAAAGTTAAAGGACAAAGAAATGGAGAAGCTGAAGTCATCAGAAGCTAAACTGCATATTTTGGCCAGTGCCATGGAAAAGCTGATGCAGAAGATTAACATAAAAGAGGAGCTTGCTGTCCAAAGACCTCATGTTCCATTGATCTCAGAGAAAGACCCGGTCACAATCCCCAAACATTTTTCTGCTCATCTTGGGTACCATGGTTTGAATAATGATCCGTTCAGGTATTCAATTCACAACACAGTCAAAGATGAAGCTCCATCTCGACTCGTAGAGGAACAACCAGCTGACATGATGTGCATGTTCAATGGCATTTCATCCGTGGATGATTTACCCAAGTGTGACCAGTATGATGATGATCATGAAGCTGAAATGGAGGTTGTCTGTTCAACGTAACCAACAACATGTCATTGGTAGGAAAAATATGATTTACGGTTCAGATATGACAATCAGCCCTTACACAACAGTCATTACAACGATAAGGAATGTGCAGAAAATGTCAGAGTAAGTGAAAACACTTTGCCCTTATGTTTCTCATCTTTTCAATTTCTGAAAAGAAACTCTAGGCCAATTGTAAATAGTGAAGACATAAATCTTCTTGATCAATCAGTTGAAGATGCTAGTGCTAATGTGGAGGCTGTTCTAAACCCAGAATTGCAGCACTTTACCTATTCTGAGTTCCAAATTCCAAATGAAAGCTTAAATCCTGAGACAAATTCTGAGTTAATTCAAAACAACTCTGTACCATTGTGCTTTAATTCATTTAAATTTTTGAAGGAGACTCTTGGGCAAGAATTGAAGGATAAATACATAAAAGGTCAAGAAATATCATTTGAATCAATGCAACAGTCTTGTTAGTCTTTTCAAGATCCAATAGCTGATTGGTTGGATGGCTTGTGGGGTCAAAATCATCCCCCATCATCCAGTTATGGGATAAAACGCTGCTATGATATGGATATGTTAGGACAGTCAGCTACAGGGGTGTGTTCAGCAGAAGTCACATTACAAATCACATCAGAGCAGTTGCATCCATGTCAGGAAATGCACGAGGATGAAGATAACATAGATATAGTGCCAGAGTTGCCATCCAAGAATCAAGGAACATGTCATTTCTACCTTGATCCTGTAGCTACCTATATGAAGAATTTTCTCACTGTGGAGCCTCAATCTTTCTCTGACATTACTTTTGTTTTTCAAGATTGTCGAGGTCTCTATGATAAAGATCTATCATGTTTTGGGCAGTGGATTTTTCACTTTGCAGTTTTGAGTTGATGGGCAAAAGGTCAAGCTGTGCTTTTCGTTGTGCTAACAAGCAGTTAAGCAATCAACTGGTCTCAGAAGCTACTTGATTGGCTTCATTGGCATTTTTGTATTATTTGATTTAACAAAATGAGCAGTAGCATAGGGTAGGTAGGAGAATGTGAATAAGCTCAGCATTCTGAGCATCTCTTTTCCAACAGTGTTCATTTGATTTGTTTTCAGTTGCAAGATCAAAACAGGTACAGGTTGCAGAATAAGACTTTGGGATCAACCCAATGGATAAAGCACCGGTCTGCATGATTCACAGGTCTATGGTTCTTGACACCTCCTGGAAGAAGCTGCCATCCCCAGGTGGAGCCTATGTTGGCGTCCTATAATTATAGGCAACTCGATTCTTCGACTGTTGATTTGGCGTTTCTCTCGTGATGACGAAGTCTGGCTCGGTTGATCCCGTTTCCTCCCTCCATTCTTTTCGCTCAATCCCCCATCACCCTGCTGCATCCTTCATACAAGTTGAGCCATCACTCCCTTGTCCTGTGGCCGCATTGACTACCTCTCGCCCGTCACCCATCCATGAATAATCAGACTTAGGATGAACAAAAATAACAATAAAGGTAGTTAGATTAACTGATAATGTTAGTATAGTTAGGATAGGTTAAACTAATAAATAAATAACGATTTAATAATTAATTAATTATTAATTAAGTTAAAAAACTAGGTTAGTAATTAGGATTAGTTAAAAGTTAAATAAAAAGAAAAAACAATAAATAATATAAAACAAAAAACAAAATTAAAAAACATAATAACACAAAACATATATATATTAAAACATTAAATAACATATAAAAATTATAATACACATATAAAACAAAATTAATAAACAAAACATGAAATAACACAATTTTAAAAAATAACAAAACGTAACACATAATATAAAAACATAAAATATAAAATACATAATATAATAAAAATAAAAACATAATATGAAACTAACCTAAGTCTACCCTACCCCACTCACACCTACCACTCCTCATACGTCACACTCCACTCACCTCTAACTCCACGCACCCTCTACCCCATACCTCACTCCTACGTCACACTCCACTCACCCCCCTCATACATCACACTCCACTCCCACCCAAAACTCCCACTCATATTCCATGCCTCACGCCCCTCCATCCATATCAAGCATTTAAATCAACGCACCATAAATTTTCCGGACCCCCCCTCACCTTCCGGACTTTAACAAGAGGGGGGGGGTCCGGAATCCCCATTAAACTCCACGCACTTTCCCATACATCGCATCCAAATGAATCAAATCTACGGCCCATAAAAATTCCGGACCCACCTCACCATCCGGAATTTAACGAGAGGGGGGGGTCCGGAATACCGCTTTCACAAAAAAAACCACTTTTCCCATTTTTGCCTAAATTTTGCCTGTTTCAGCATGTCTTCGTCCGAGGCATTTTCTGGGCAAACGGAGATGGATTTTAAAAATCCGAGAGAGGTTTTTTCTCGGCACAGGATGAAGAAAAAAAACTCTTTCAGTTTTTGTAACGGAGCCACGAGCAGAGAGAATCAAAGCCATCTTCGAGGCCCATTTTTCCATATTCTCAATTTTCCGTTACAGTCCCGATCTTGCAGGAGCTGTTACGGCCAGCTGGGGATGAATTTGGCGAAACCGAAGGAGGTTTTTGTCCAGGACATTCCCATCTACAATAACCTATTTCATTTTTCTCCCAGGTTTCATCATTGAAGAGAAAATTACATATGCTCAGACCCCTTTTTCGCAGAAAACCGTTACGTCTTTCATGGCAGAAAGTTCCAAATTTTGTGGGAGTGGTGACTATTTTTGGCCAAGGCGGTTAAACCGACTTCCGAAACTTATTGGAATGATCTATACTATTTATTCATAGGATTGTAATGTAAAAGGGTTCGACCTGTGAGGTTCCTGGCGGCACTGTGAGCTGTGTTTAGCAGAGAATTTTTCCTGTAACTTCAAATGATCTATCAGAAATGAGCATGTTGTTCATAGGATTCTTGCGTGTATTCATTGGTGATGTTTATTCTCTAAGTTGAAAGTTTTTCTTGCTTTGTGATCATTTTGTTTTCTGGAACTAATCTTTAAGAGTAACGTAAAGTTGCAGGATTTATCTTTGATACCCTGTTTCTGATTCTAAAGATTTTAATGTTTATCTTCTGATGTCTTCGATTAAGAATTCTTAACTGCTTTTTAGTTGAAGTTATCTTTCTCATATTTTCTTCTGTCCATCATTTAATATACTAAAAGATCCAATGAGTATATTATCTCGCCCTGTGGAAGTCTTCTTTTCTCGTTTCTGGTTGTATTTCGTATTTATTTCAATACAGACCCCATTTTCCCAATGGCCCTCCTTGCTGTTCCAAAAAAATCATTTAAAAACCCCAACCCATGTTCTTCATAACTATCCTAATACCTATTAAAACAAATCTATATCAGACAGAGAGATCCCTCTCTGAGTCTTGGAGGGCTAGATCCAAGACTTGAAGTGGTTTTGATGTTGCCTCTGCGACTGCCTTACAACCTTGGGCAAATTACAGAGTGCTAACATGACTAACAAATGGATGCAAGATCCTAGAAAGAATTTGTTGCAGGTTAACTCCTATGATCCTAGTGCACAATATAAAGGGATTTGGGGATCATTTAAAAGAAAAAGAGGATTGACCCTCTGTTACAGTTGCAAAAGACTAGGACATCTTGCTAAGGAATGCCCTGGAAGAGGACCTAGTTGTCTTTGTTGTAAATCTATGGACCATGAAGTGTTGGATTGCCCTAGAATGATCGCTAATATTGAAGGAATGAATCTGAATCAAGAAAACCCTAAGGCAGATCCAGAAAAGGCAGAATCCCAGCAAGAATCAGAGAAAGTATTGATACAAATGAAAGAGACACTGAATGACCACCGACATGTCAGAGTATCAGAGATTTTCAAAGAAAAAGAATGCATTGAAGAAAGAATAGGGGACTTCGACATTGACTGTGTTCTTGATGAGGAGACACAAGTGAATATTATGCCAGAAAAAACCTGGGAAGCTATAGGAAGGCCTGCTATGATCACTTCCCTAGGAGGAATAAGTTTATTCAGAGGAAAGCTAGTAAACCTATGTGAAAAGCTCGCTCAGATACCTATGACTGTCAATGGAACTTCGATAGAAGAAGAACTTGATATTATCAAATGTATTGAAAAAAATGCCCCATTTACCATGTTACTAGGGAAACCTTGGATTGAAAGAGATCAAGCCAGACGAAAAGAAGAAGAAGAAGCCTTGGAATAGAAGAAGCAAGAGTTAAAATATTTCATGACCATAAAGATCGCTCAATTGATTAAAGAACATGAGAACGAATCAAAGCTATTTGACCCTAGAGAATCTGATGTCGAAGCTACAAGACCACTAGAATACCCCCAAAAGACTAAAGTACTTACTCTAGAAGCATAAGAGATGTTAACCCTGAAATATTCTCAACAATGT
Organism: Picea engelmannii; assembly: GCA_009831015.1. NCBI lineage: Eukaryota > Viridiplantae > Streptophyta > Pinopsida > Pinales > Pinaceae > Picea > Picea engelmannii. Next base: position 10,818 of record ML855638.1, on the reverse strand, counting down.
GTAGTAACTATATCTAAATAAGATAAGAATTATAAAGGAAAGAAGAATACTGAGACGAAGCTCACTGGAAAGAAGGTTAGGAAGCTAAGTAAGAAGAGGGATAAGATTGAAAATTTACAGAAGGGTTTAGAGGGAGCCTCGCAGAAGGAAAATTTGTAGAATTTGAGCTTCGTCGAGATATTAGAACAACGACATAGGTCACTTAGCCATGGCAAAGAAATATAGCCATTGGGGACGATATATCCATTCGACTGATGCTCCGAACGGATGGAAAAACATTTATGGCTCGCCACTTGACCGTTGGAACATGCCATAATGGACAGAACAAGAGTTAACGAAGCCTCATACCCGTTGCAAGTAATCTGTTGTTGAGTTTCCTATTTATCCAGTCGTGCCATGCACGAAGAACACTTTTTCCAAATCGAGAATTTGAGCTCGCAACCTTGGTTAAGATTGTCCAGTGATCATTACACCCTTACTTTTCATCTTATTTCCGTGTCTACATTACTTCATGAACCCGATATTATTAACCCCGAGCACGTATGTCCGAGGAGCTTAGGGCACTTGAAGAATCTGCGAAGGAAGTACTCGTTGATCTCAGGACCGAGAAAATCATGTCGGAAAGAAGGATGTCTGCAGGTGTGTAAGCATCATCGACAGGACGAATCCAATCTTCTCCATCGACTTCTCGTGGAGCAGGAACTTCCAGAATTATGAAAGAGATGAGAACGAAGCATAGAGACGATCTCATGAATGCTAAGTTGATTCCAAGCATCTTACCTGCATATATACCTCCTCTGAGTGGCGTAGTAAACATAGATAACATGCCTAGAGATTTTGACTATGCCTTGGTCACTGTGTACCTCCCGAAAGGGATATGCGCAGTTTGCGCAGACCAGGATAAGATAGCAGCGCTGAAGTTTAGTGACTTCAACCTTGGAGACCGTAAATCTTATAGTATGCTCACCCCACATAAGTATCTGACCAAGACGAAAGACAAGAATTCAAATATTATCCCCCAACCTTGGACTCATAACCTCACGCAGTCTACCCTGCTTAATGTTATGAAGATCCCGCACTTTGGACGACATCAAGAAGTGAATGCATGTGTTAAGTTGATGTTATCCTGTTACCATGGAGGATATTTATGGCTGAACCGACTTATCACAGTGGATCCAACCTTGATCCATCGGATCACTGGGCTGAGCATGCAAGGCCCTGACCCACATGATTTTTACCCTGGAAAGACCACAGACTAAGCCTTAACACAGAAGATAAAAGTGACTTATGGTGATGTCGAGAAGGGCACGCACGGCTACAAGGTATCCTCTATTCAGAATGATGCAGTACGCCTCGCCTGTCAGTTGATCACAGGAAAGTTAGTTCGGAAGAACCGACCAACCCAAGTCACTGGATTCGTAGTAGACCTCGCAAAAAAGTGCACGGAGGGACTACAAATGAATTGGGCTCAGTACTTGCTAAACTAGTTGGAGCTCGACTGTAGAGAAGCCTAGGAACAAGGATATGAGTTCCATTTCAATTGGCTCCTGATCCTAATTTCTTTCATTGCATGGGAGATGTTGGAAGGTGTGACCTTCCCAGACATCGAGCCATTTGAACCGTTGGCCGCGAATTTTAGTACCTTGTGGTACTCGAACGATATGAATAAACAATGGAAGTCAAATGTCATGTTTCATTCATATTATAATTAGTTGAAAGTAGCTATTCAGTCTACACCACACATCACTCCGAACACCCTCTACAGGTTTCGGCCCCTGATGAAGTTCAACACAGACAAACACTTTCTCTACATCACAACGCACACTGACGAGCACAAGAATAATTTACAGTCCTATTATACATTAACATAAGAAGATCTGGAGGATATCACAAAGGAATGGTCAGTGGACCTCCTTGTTCCAACTGACCCTGCAAAGATATCTGATGTAGACAGTCCAAAAACTACGCAGGATATACTTGGACCTAACATGTGACAGAAGATCAACGAAGTGTAAGACTTAAGAAATGCCTCGGTGAAGACTTCTTCCATCATGCTAGAGCAAGAGGGTGATGGTGAAGAGTTAGAAGAAGTCGAACATAAACACAAAGATGAAGCGAAGCTTTTGAAGAAGAGGAAGGGTTCACCTCAGAAACCTTCTTCTCGGAAGAAGTCCAAAGCTCCTGTGACTAAGCTGCAGACCACATTGACCCCAAACGACTTCAAATTCATCATCACAGCTCTGAATGATGTTGCAATGGAGATAGTAGAGAAGCAAGAGACTAAACCAGAGGAGATGTATAGTTGGATAGAGATAGAGCTCCAAGGAGTGCAGCAGGAACTTTAATCGAAGCGTGTAGTCTCCACTGCGCCCCTGTCAATCAAAACACTAGAAGTAGGAGATGAGCCATCTCAACTCCACAAAATCACGGATTCAATCAAGGCTCAACTTCTAAAAGCACAAGATGAAGCAGATAAAACCACTCAGGCTTTGACACAAGTACAAGGAGTACTTGTAGAACAACACAGTGCTACAGAACAAGAAAAGAGTGCTCTCCAAGCAAAGTGGAATGACGAGAAAGCACAACTACAACAACGAAAGGAACAGTTGCTGGTGGTAGAATTGGAAGTAAAGGAAGCGGTCAACAAAGCACTTCTCTCTGTGACAGTCATTGAGGTAAATACCGAAGAAAGAATCCCACAACAGATGGCACAACTCGCAGACGTGATCCAGAAGCTCCAACAACACATTGCAGATCTAGAGCTTCAAGAAGTACTTGAGACCCCGTAGGAGATCAGATACCAAAGAGAAATAACTACCCACAGCGCAGTTGACAGACTGAAAGCTCTTTCCTTGGAGTGCAAGTAGATGTGTAGCCGCAGCGCCTAGACATATGAGAACCTCACCGAGAACCCAAAGTTATATAAATTGGAGTCCTAGCTCCAAGAGGCGAAGTATGAAGCTGAAAATCTATAGACGCAACTGAAGGCCCTGTCACCCGTAGAAATAGTGAAGAGATCTCATGAGTAGCGCACAACTTAGAAACAGATCCATATGATCCAGAGCAAAGTGATGGAAGTGAATCAACGACTTCAACCGGTGCAAGATAAGGCATTTCAGCTGTTCATAGAGGTTGAAAGCTGAGGAGCAGAGATAGAATAGGTTGTGAGTGTAGCAGAAAAATGCCTAGAGGGAACTGTTAATGATGCACTCATCCAAGAGTTTTCTAAGCAAGAGGTCGTAGCACAACAACAGATCGAAGCAGCTCGAGCCAAGATCGAGGCATTCCAGGCAGAATTGATCAGACCAGAGTGACTCGGGACGAGTCACATGTGAGTGTTGGGGTCATGTTGGCCCTTGAACAAGTTTTGGGAGATACTTGGTCATGTTTGACCATTCTTGGGACTTCGATAGCCTGTCGAAGATGGAGCACCAGATGAAGTGGAGATTGCGGAATCTTAGCCCACTTTTGGGTCCTTTTTGGGTTTTTGGGATAATGTAACGGGAATGGGATGTCGACCCATGGGCTTTGCCCATGTTTAGGCCTATTTTGTACGTATAAATAAGTAAGTTAGGTGATGTAAGTAGAGAGTACATATATGTGATGGTAAATATTGCTATGTGCAAGTGATCTATGTGATTGAATAGGCTCTATGCATACTGTTGAACTTGCAGTGTTAAGTGCGAGTGTTTGTAAGAGACTGGGTGCTCAGATACTTGGGGAAGGAGGATCTAGTGAGGTGCGCAGATATCCTATCCTATGTGGAGTAGGGTTTTGGTGGCTTTGTGTTTGTAACCTATTTGACTGAAGACAATAAAGAATTAGAGTTGGTGGACATAGCCCTAGGGTGGGGGTGAACCACGTAAATATTGTGTGTTATGCTTTGTGCTTCGACTTGATGTGTTTATCCCTTCTTTTGCTAAGTGCTTGGACATGTTTATATAGATCTTCTTGTGCTTTGTTCTTATTAGTCATGTATGAATGTGCTTAGTGCTAATCTACCAGATTTGATCTGTTTTACTATGGCTAAATGCTGAAATACCTTAGACCTAAGTGAGTGTTGCGATGCTCTGTGCTATCTGCGAAGTAGAGTAATGGTTGAATATTGATAATATATTGGTGCTAAGTTCTCTGTAAACAATATAATCACAGATCTGTGTCTCAGCTAAGGTTGCAGACACTTGAGTCCTGCAACCATCCTTGCCTCTACCTCGGGTGAGACTTCATGTGCTTCGTAGGTGTTGCCGAAAGGGTCGATAGTTAGGGCTTTGTTGGTGCACTCTTGAGTGTTGAACCTTGGGTCTGCCCCTGTGCCAACATATTTTATAACTCTGAGTTTTGAGTATAAGATATTTGAAATCGACTTATCAAATTCTCCTTTTTGATCTTAATAAGTAATACTCTTTCAAATTTCTCTTGTGCGATTGGACCATGAACGTGATCAAAAATATATGAAGCTGTGATGGATGTGAGGAATGTTTCTTATTTTATGTAATCTATTTTCAATATGTGTGATGCTTGAGGTTCTTGGTCCATCTCTCATGAATTCTCCCATTATTCTTATTCTTATTCTTATTTTAATTTAATTTTTCTTGAGCGATAAAGATTTGAATTCTGTCACTTGACATAATTCTATATTTTTTGATATAATATATCCAAAGAAAAATCTTTGAAAGAAAACATAGGAGTACCACCTCTAAAAAAATGAAGGGGAATATTTATATTCTCTTGAAGTTTCCGTTTCGGTATTGACAGATTCAAACGTCAACATTTTTGGCAACCAGACTGGGGAAGAACATAAAAGTTGGTCCTAGACCAAAAACTTCTCTATGACTCTGCCTCAACCCGATCAACCCTAGTTGGAAATCAGATTGGGAAATCAATAAGTGTTTTGAATCAATTGTATAATCTTGTGTTGACAACAACTCAAAGTCGAGAAGAATTGGAAATATCCTGGAAGATTCTTCTTCAAGAAGAAGAATGAAAAAATTTTAGAAGACAAAGAAGAGAATAAAGAAAAATTCAAAGAGGCCAAGCGCAAAATAGAAATTTAAATTGGATGAATATAATAGACTAGTAACTAGAAACAAAAATAAGCAGCTGCACATCCTAGAAATTAAAGAACATACTTTTGAAGAAAAGGAGAAAGATCCAATTATGGGTGATAGAGAAGAAAGGCATGAAGAAAGATGAAAATAAAGGTATAGAAATCCAAGAAGAAGGGTAAGAGATTCTCCTCTTAAACTCTAAGGAGAACATCATGAACTTCTTACTCTTCCAAAGGTAACATTGAAGAAATTTTCAAGGGATGGAGAAATCGATCCTAAAAGACATATGGATCTATTCTTGGATATGCGTGATTTTCAACTCATTGAACATGATGATGTAATGGTGAGATTATTTCTTCAGACACTGACTGGTCAAGCTTATGAATGGCATACATCGTTGCCTTCAAGATCAATTGCATCATTTGATGATCTCGAAACAATGTTTCTGAATATTTTTTCTCCCCCAATAACATACCATATTATTCTAACAAATTTTACTCAAATCTGTTTGAGAAAGAATGAAAGAATTCAAGATTTCAATATGAGATTCAACAAGACATTAAATTAAATTACAGAATAACAAAAACCAAATACTCCGATGATACTTGGTTGTTATAAGAATGATATGCCTTGTAATGTAAATTTTTCTATCAGAGCTTCTCAAATAGAAACTTTAAATGGAGCAAAGGAAAATGCCACATAAATGGAAGATATTATGTTAGAAACAAGAGCTGACCCTGATGTTATTATTGGAAAAGTACAAAGACAAATGGACACTTTGGCCATTGCAAATCAAGAATCCTCAACTTCAAAGAAACATGAAGATAAAAAAACACATCATACATAAATCAAGGAGGAGGTTTCTTCAAAGGGACTATTCCAAATGTAAAAAGTGATCCAATTGTAGCAAAAGAAACTAGACAAAGAATGGAGATTGCACAAATGAATATAACCATCAGGAAGATGCAAAATGAAATAACTAGGTTGAGAAGGAATAAAAACTTCATTCCTAATCCAAGGATTCCCGTTCCAGAACAAAGAAGAAGTTTTCCTCAAGAACAAAGAAAAAGAAGCGATGGTACATATGATCAACACAGACAGAGAATGCCAAGGGCACCCAATGTAAACACATACATACTTGATGAAGATTTTGATGAACAAATTCCTGATCAAGAGGATGAGTATATTCAAGAAGAAATTCTTGAATTTGTATAGATGGATGAATGCAAGTCATCCATGAATATATTTGAAGAACATGAAGAAAAAATAATATCTCACAAGACAATGTTGTCCAAACATGGACACAAGCAAATAAATTTAAACCAAAATAAAATATTGAAAGGGAAAAGGAAAAAGGAAAAAGAGAAGAAAAAATCAAGGGAGACAAATAAACAACAATGAATTATAAGTCCTCCTCAATTGATTTATAATGTAGTTGATGATCTTAATAACTTGATAATCACTTTGCCTTTCATGGAGGTGGTATAAATTCCACAACAAAGAGAAAACATTCTCAAGGTTTTAGATTAACCAAGGAGTAGAATGGAAGCTATTGTTACAAGTCCAAGGAAAATTCAAAGTACATTAGGTATCAAGTTAAGAGGTAAAATTCCACCTTTTTATATTTCAATTGAAAATCATGATGTAGTGCTTCACAATTTTCCGGTAGATTCTGGAGCAATAAACAATATCATGCCCCTAACAGTAATGGAAACACTTGGCATGAGTTGTACCAAATATTATGAAGCAGGTGAAAGTATCCGTGCAATTGATTCTAGGAAAGCACTAGCTTATGGAGAAATCAAGGACTTCTATGATTTGATTACTACTGCCCCTCACATTATTATTGTTTTCACTATTATAGTGGTTGGTATTCCTCTAGCATATGGAGTAGTCCTTGGAAGAGACTGGTAATCAATTATCAGAGGGTATATCATGAACGATGGTAGTTGCATGATGCTACCAAACGAATATGGGACAATTCTCAAACTTCCTCCTGAACCTTGAAAGCCATTTTCATTTAAGAAAAAGGAGAATGAATTGATGAAAGACTATGTCGATGGAAGCATCAAAAACTATATTATACTTGATGTGGAGCAATTAGAAAATTTGAAACAACAAGATGAATCTTTCATTGGATTCTAGAGAATGTCGTTTGATGGTGCATGCTCTAGCTTAGGGAATGGTGTTGGAATTGTACTTAAAAGTATGGATAAAATTGTATACCAACATGCCATAAAATTAGAATTTCCATGCACCAATAATGAAGTAGAATATGCAACATTAGTCCAAGGGATGATCTTGGCACTGGAAATGAATATCTAACACTTGATTGTAACCGATGATTATGAAATAATCATAAATCAAGTCATCCAAAGATATAAGATCAAGAAATAAAAAATGAAGTTGTACATGAAAAGAGAAAATGAATTGATGGTGGATTTTAGTTCATTTAACATATTGTGCATCCCCAGAGAAAAGAATCAAAGTGTAGACTCATTAGCACTTGTTGCTTTGTTATCTAATCCTGAAGACATTCAAAACACAAGTTTGTTCCAAATGAAAATAATTTTTAGACCTTCAGTGCTTGACAATCAAGAATACCTTCAAATATTTGAAAATGATGAGCAATTAAATGATTTCCTGGCCAATGAAAATGATTTTAAGGAGGGTGATAGCAATGTTTCCCTTGTCCCAAAAAATTGTGTTAAATCTGAATCTCTTTTTACAAGAGATGACCAAGCAAAAATCTTAAAGAAGAAGTATCAGTGCGTAAGGTGAAAGAAACAAGGAAAATAAATATTGGAACTGAAATCTCCCCTAAGCATGTAAATCTTGGTATTGATTGCACATTAGAAGGAGTTGCTCAATACATTTCCTTATTCAAAGAATATTTTGATATATTTTCATGGATCTATGATGATCTCAAGGCATATGATGAATCCATATTCCAACATATTATACCATTAAAACAAGGAACCAATCCTTTCAAACAAAAAACTCAGAATGATGAATCCCAAGTTAAAGCCATTAGTAAAAGTGGTGTTGGATAAGTTAAAAAATGTTGGAATAATTTATCCAATCAGACATTCATACTGGCTTTCAAATTCAGTAGTGGTGATAAAAAAAGACTGGAGAAATTCATATGTGTGTCGATTTATGAGATTTGAATAGAGAAAGTATCAAGGATAATTATCCTTTGCCTAACATGGAATTCTTACTTCAACAAGTCATTGTATCAGCTTGCATGTCTGTGTTAGATGGTTTCTCGGGATATAACCAAGTATTAGTTGCAGAAGAAGACATACCTAAGACTACCTTTATAAACCATGGGGAACATATGCAGATGCTCGCATGCCCTTTGGCCTAAAAACTGTTGGAGCCACTTTTCAAAGAGCCATGGATGATGCATTCAAATATATGATATGGAAATTTATGGTTGATTATCAAGATGATCTTACTATCTATTCCAAGAAAAGAGAACAACATATTGATCATTTGAGACAAGTCTTTGAAAGATGTATATCATATGAGATTTCTCTTAATCCAAAGAAATACTTGTTTTTTTGTATCTGAAGGAAAATTATTGGGGCACATAGTTAGTAAAGAAGGAATTTATATTGATCCTAAAAGAGTCAAGTCCATAAATTAACTAAATCCTCCAACTTTAAAAAGGGAGTACAATCATTCTTTGGAAAAATAAATTACGTAAGAAGGTTTGTCCATGATTATGAAAGCATTGTGAAGCCAATTGATGTATTTTTAAAGGAGGATAAGAGATTTGAATGGACTCCATATATTCAAAATGCTTTCAATAATATTAAATGTGCAATCACCACATCACCTGTGTTTATCAACCTAGATTTTAGGAGAGATTTTATTATATATTCTTTTTCTATAGAAGGGGTCGTGGCTTCAGTCCTTATTGAAATAAATTCTAAAGGGGAGGAACTTACAATAATCTTTATGATTAAAACCCTTCATGATTATGAACTAAAATATTCAGAAATGGAAAAACAAGCACTCTCTCTTGTTAAGGCGGTGGCCCATTTTCGAGCTTATATTCTAAGCTCACATGTTATAGCGTATGTTCCCTCTTCCTTGGTAAAGATTCTCCTAAATAAACAATTGAGATAAAGACAATGGTAAAATTGGCTAGCTAAAATTCAAGAATATGACATAAAAATCACACCTTTAAAGGCGGTTAAAGGACATGGATTATGTAAGATCATTGTGGATAATGAAGCATTGAATAGAGTAAGGTCATTTTCAGTTGGAAATCCTATGTTAAATTTGGAGTGGTAGAAAGATATTAACTTCTATATGATATCTGGACAATTCCCAAAAAGTATGATTCCCAAGGAAACAAGATCTTTGAAAATGAAATCGAACCAGTTTGTATTGATTGCAGAAATCTTATTCAGGAGAAATTTTGATGGAATGTTATTGAGGTGTGTAGACAAGACAAAAGATAAAGAATTGATAAAATAATTTCATGAAGGAATGTGTGGAGGAAAATTTTCACCTACCACTACTGCACACAAAATAATAAGAGCTGGGTATTATTGGCCAAATTTTTTTAAAGATTCATATGCAATGGTAAGAAAGTGCCTTTCCTGTAAAAAATTCTCAGGAAAAATGAAAAGGTCTGCAATGCCTTTGCAATCTATATTGGTGGAAGAACCATTTGCATGGTGGGTGTTAGGACCACACAATGTACCCTTTTTGCCATTCTTTTTGCCATTATTATACCCTTGATCACCTATATTTAGCCCCATATTATCACTTCATTTGATCACTCCAAGGTATACAACGTCCTTTCTCATTACTATATGTTTAATCTATTTTGCATAATACTTTACATTACTTTTGGACCTAACCATTGATTAGAAGCGCATAAGTGTCCATATTTGCAGAATAGTGTTCAAAGCCGGTGCTGACACACAAAACTGTCTAAAGTAGCTGTTGAACTGATGCTGAAACATAGAGCTGCTACACAATCTAAGGACGCATATGCCGAAACACGAAACATCTACATAGTTCAGAAGTACAGATGCTGAAACACAGAGGAGACCGCCACGTTGCTGAAACATGAGCCGTGACAGTTAGCAGTCAAGGCCGACACAGTCAAGAGCGCAATTCACGCGGCTGAAACATCCCATGAATTGCGATGCTGAAATAGCATCAACAGCTGTAAGAAGAAGCTGTTACACCAGCCGTAACAACAATACCTCGTTCAGCCCCTGTATTAGCAGTCAGTTGCGTGAGAATAGGACACCTTATGCTAATTTAGAATGAAGATCCGATTTAGTATAGGATTCAGATCTGCCTTGTAATGATTGTATCGATGGGATTTTCCCTTTAAATCCAGGGGAAATCACCATTTGAGGGATCCAAGTTTTGATGTATTGAAGAACTTCAGAGAGCGGGACGCATTCTGTACTTCCAATTTGTAATGTGATATTTCAACAGATGAATATAAAAATGCTTTGATCATTCATTTCTAAGCTTTCTTGTTCTAGGGGAATCTTGTGAGAAGGGAGGGCCCACCTTCATCACAAGATTTACCCATTAGTTAGAAGTGTGTTGTTTAATTTCTGTTTATGTTTTGTTTAACTGTCGTTTGATGAAACACTGTTCTAATGAATTCCGCTTTGCTGAAACACTATTGATTCTGTCTTAGCTCTTGAATAGAGATTGTAATTCTTTTTACCAGCAATCTTGTGTGATGATTTTGTGAGATTAGCAGAGAATTGGTTGAAAGGTCCCT
>ML855637.1:4668-28177 GCA_009831015.1 Picea engelmannii | reverse complement strand
ATAGAAAAATAGAACATTGGGAATAGGGGAAGCCCGCAATAAGACATCAAAGCTCTTCTCCAATGAAATTACGAGAAAAAAGTGTTTTTAATTATATAAAAAATAAAATTTAGAGTTTGACATCAAAGCTCTTCTCCAATGAAATTACGAGAAAAAAATGGTTTTTTATTAGATAAAAAATAAAATTTAGAGTTTGTTATGTTGAACATTGTTGATTGTGAAAAGATAAAGTGTGTTTTTTATTATATAAAAAATAAAATTTAGAGTTTGCTATGTTGAACATTACTGATTGTGAAAAGATAGAGTCCATTTCTTGCCTTGGACTAATAAGGTGTCATAATTTTTTTTTTAAATTATACAAAATATTTACATAATAATTATGAAAGTGTGTTCATGTTTAAAAATTATAAATTTTTTTGTTAAATTTTAGAAATTTTAAAAAATGATTTATGATTTAATATACACATAATAAAATTTGAACTAAAATAATAAGGTGTCATAATTTTTCTTTAAATTATACAAAATATTTACGTAATAATTATGATTATAAATTATAAATTTTTTATTAAATTTTAGAAATTTTAAAAACGATTTATCTTTTAACAAAGACATATAATAAGATACAATTTGAACTAAAATAATAAACTTCATGATTGTCATAATGCCACAAAATTGTAAATGAATATACAAATGATTCATCAAATTTCATAAATGGCGGAACCACATACCGATTTTATATTTCATATTTATAAAATAAATTTAACATTATATATGAAATAATATTAAAATAAATTTATTCATATTTAAATAAATAAATTTAACATTATATTTAAAATAATTTAAAATAAATGTATTCATAGAATAAATTTAACATTATGTATGAATAATATTAAAATAGCTTTATTCGTTATCATATTATAATTCTCTTATCCAATGTCATATAACCATGTTGAAATGTTGTAATCCAAAATAACGGGCTTGAACTCTAGACCTTATGGCAGCACTCTATAAGGCGAAGACTACAGATTGGATAGCTTTAGAGGTTATGTTGAAATGTTGTAATCCAAAATAACTCAAGAATAAGAAAAATGTTATGATGCAAAAAACCCTTAATGAATGTCACTATGTGATATCACTTTTCACAAACACTACAATGTGAAAACTATTAATAATATTATTAAACCGTTAACCCTAGCCAACTACAATCAACACCATTGTGAACCATAATGAATAATGGTGAACCATTCCCACCCAAAATCAACCGAATTCAATGCACCATTACCCTTATGAATGTTGCAATGCATTCCAATAATTAAACATCGCAACAATTTGACATTAGCTTAGTTGAGATGAATGTCACAATGTGACATAACCATGTTCTTACAAATTTAGTTGAGATGAATGTTGCAATGAAATATACACATTAAAATTTAGGAATGTATCAATTTTACATAAAGTAATCCAAAATGAATGTCATAATTTAACATAACCATAATTGAATAATGTGACAATCCAACATAACCCTTGATCAACGTTGTAATGTGAAAAAACACTTAATGAATGTCACAATGTGACATCACATTTCATCAATGTCACAATGCGACAAATCCATTAATGAGCATTGCAATGTGACATGACATTTGACGAACACAAAAATGTGGCATAACCATTAACATGACAATATGAATGTGACAATTCTAAATAATCATTAAGGAATGTCACAATCCAATGTAACCATTGATCAATATCACTATGTGACATAACCCTTTATGAATTTCATACTGTGACATCACATTTAATAAATGTCACAATGCAACATAACTATTCATGAACACATATGAAGTCGACATGATTAAACCAAGATGAATATTTGTCTTAATGTCACAACCATTGACGAACATCACAATCAAACATATCTGTATTATAAAACAAGCCAAAATGAATGTTACAATCCGACATAACCATTGAAGAATGTGATAACCCAACAAAACACTTTCAATGAAGGTTAAAATGAAACAAAACCCTTATTAAATGTCACAAGGTCACATCGCATTTGATGAACGTCACAATATGACATAACATTTGATGAATGTTGCAAATATAGCCATTAATGTGGGACAATGAATGTTGCAATCTAAAATAACCATTAAGCAATGCAACAATTTGACATAAACAATCATTTTTAACCAAAGTCAATTAAATTCAACTATAATCAACCATGGTTAACCAAGATGAACCAAACTCAACATTAATGTTTAAAAAATAATGTGACATCATATTTGATAAACTCTACAATGACACATAACTATTAATAATATTATAGATGAACCAAAGTCAACATTAATAAAAAAATAATGTGCTATCACCTTTGATAAACTCAACAATGTCACATAACTATTAATAATATTATTAAACCATTAACCCTCAATAACCATAATCAAACACCATATTCAACCATAATGAACAATGGCTAACCAAATCCTACTAAACTTCGTGTGACATAACCTTGATGACCATGACATTGCAACATAACCATTTGGGATTTTGAACAAAAACATTTTACATATTTCAGTGAAGATGAATGCTACAATTTAACATAACTATTGAGGAATGTGGTTTATGTCCAACAAAAGTAAACAAAACTCAATATAACATAAACCTTGATGATCATTACAATGTAACCTAAATATTAAGGAATGTAGCAATTTGACATAAAGTAGGGAAAAATGAATGTCCCAATATGACATAACCATTGAAGAATGTCACCATCCAACATAACCCTTAATGAATGTTGCAATGCGACAAAACCCTTAATGAATTTGACAATGTGACATCACATTTGATGAATGCCACATGTAGCAAAACCCTTAATGAACATTTCAATGTGACATGACATTTGATGAATGTCACAATATAACATATCCATTAATGTGGCAATATGGACATCATAATCTGAAATAATCATTTACAAATGTCACAGTCCAACATAATCATTGATGAATGTTTCAATGTGACAAAATTATTTATGAATGTGAAAATGTGATATCACATTTCATTAATGTCACAATGCAACAAAACCCTTAATGAAAATTGCAATGTGAAAGGAAATTTGATGAATGTCACAATGTCACGGAATACTTTATGAATGTCACAATGTGACGTCGCATTTGATTAACACCACAATGTGACATAACCATTCATGAATGTAAGAAGCTAACGCAAGTCAACCAAGATGAATTTATCAATGTCACATCACATAACTATTGAGGAATGTGGGTTATGTCCAACCAAAATCAACAAAACTCAATGCAACATAACCCTTGATAAACATTACAATGCAACGTAAATATTAACGAATGTAGAAATATAACATAAAGTAAACCAACATGAATGTCAAAATATGACATAACCATTGAATAATGTAACAACCCAAGATAACCCTTGATGAAGGTTGCAATGTGATAAAACACTTAATCAATGTAGCAATATGACATCACATTTTATGAACATCAAAATGAAAAAAGACTTCATGAAAATTGCAATGAGACATCACATCTTATAAGTGTTTCAATGTTACATAACCATTAATGTGACAATATAGATGTTAGAATCTGAAATAACCATTTATGAATGTCACAATCCAACATTCTTGTTGATGAATGATACAATATGGCATAACCATTGAAGAATGTCACAACCCAACAAAACCTACAATGAATGTCATAATGTGAAAAAACTATTAATAAATGTCACAATGTAACATCACATTTTATGAATGTCACAATCCAAGAAAACCCTTTATGAACATCACAATGTGACATGGCATTTGTTGAATGTTGCAATGTAACATATCCATTAATGTGGTAAGATGAATGTCACAATCCAAAATAACCATGAAGCAATGCAACAATTTGGCATAAAGTTACTTAAGATGAATGTCTCAATGTGACAAGCATGTTAAAACATTGTAATCCAACATAACCCAAAACAAATGTCACAATGTGAAAAAACCCTTGATTAATGTCACAAAGGGACACCACCTTTGAACATCACAATGTTATTTTTATTATTATTATATAATAGTAAATTTTATACTATAATGGTTAACAAGAGACTCCCCAAAATTGCTTCAGGCTATAGATAAAATCACCAGTAACTCAAGTAGGGATGTCATAATGATGCCAAGTCTTGGCTAAATCATTGAGGAATAAAATAATACATTACTCTGTAGAATAATGATTATATTAAAATTATTTTTCAAGCTAAATTTAGGAGAATCTATGGTGCGAAAAAGAATGAGAAGATAAAACAAAATTAACATATTATAAGGAGGTGGTTAACCCTAATCTTGAAGATCAAAACTATCTCTCTATTTTGACTAGTGTTAAGAAGAGAATAAATATTGCTAGCATTAGAAAAAAATATCATGAGCTACATAGTGATATTGGGCATTGGAAAATCCCCAAAACAACATGGTATGAAAGAATATGTCACCTTTGTGACACCAAGAAGGTTTAAGATGAAAATCAATTCCTCCTCGAGTGTCATGTGTATACCCAAATTAAATCTTAATTTCAAAATATATGTCATAATATCGACCTTCATAAGCTTCTAAGTCATAAAATATATAACATGATATTGGAATGCTTCTCCTAATGTTTTTTTAGAATCTAAATAACATTATAAATAAATCTAAGTAACCTCTTACCTTTCTTAAGGTTTGATAGAACAAATTTGATCATCAACATCATTAATATAAATATATATTTATTGATTAATAATGAGATCAATGATGATGATGATGATGATGATGATGATGATGATGACGATGATGATGAATAATGTTCATTGAGACCGAATTTGTATAATGTACCTACATTTATATAATTATTATAATAAATATTATATTGTTACAACAGCCTGAGTGGGCCTAATGGTTAAGAACATGTGTTTCCTCTTAAGAGGTCACGGGTTCAAATCGAGAGGGGGGTAGGGTATGTATACCTTCGTAGACTTTACCAGTCAAATCGTTGGGTGGAGGGGGGTCTCTTGTCCCACAAACAAGGGGGTCTCATACACCAATTTGGTGTGTTGGCTTGGCTGTGACCTTAAAATAGATTATTATTATTATTATTATAAAACAAAATTATGAAAAGAAAATTAAAGTATTAAATTTATTATATTATAATATTAACATATTCTTCTTCGTCATCATCATCATAATTAATATTTATATATATTTATTGTTTAGTAATAAATTTCTCTATATACTTTGTTTATATAAGTTAATACACATATTACATTAATATAAGTTAATGTAAATATTAATGTGAATTAGTATAATAATATATTTAATATAATATAATATATTCTACTATAATAAAATACAACTTTAATACAATATAACGTCATATTAATATAAATAATAATAATCCATTTTTAAGGGCATGGTTAACCCATAAACCAAAATGGTGGATGTGGCCCCCTTGTTAGTGGGACAAGGAACCCCTCTGCACAAAGATTTGACTACTAAAGTCTAAGAAGGAGTCAAATATTAATATAACTTTATTGATTAATTAATAATGATGATCTGATTATTTGAAGATGATGATGATGATAATTAACGTCCATTGGGATCAAATTGGTATATCAGATGTTAAGATGGTAAGGGATTACTTGCAATTCGTTAGAATTTTGTTTCTATGCTCGAAAAACATTAAGAGAAGATTTCCAAGATCACCATAGTTTTGTTGAGTTAAAAGGTTAGGAAGGTTGGTATTGTGACAAATATTTTGAAATTGAGATCTAATCTAGGTACAGTATGGAAAGTCTAAGAGAGTGATTTTCATATTCAACATTCTTAGTGTCACAAAAGTGACACTCTCTTTCATCCCATGGAGTTTTAGGAATATACCAACACCCAGTTTCACTATGGAGATCGTGGGAATTTTTTCTTATCTTAGAAATGATTATTTTTTGCTTGACACTTGTCAAATTAAAGAGATAATTTTGATATTCTAGATTAGGGTTGATTACATCCTTATAATACCTTAATTTTTTTTCCTCTAACTCTTTATCAGACCACATTTTCTCCTTAAAATTTGATTTAAGAATAATTTTAATAGTAGCGTCATTATACAAAATGGTCTCTTCCATGATTCCCCAATAACTTATCCAAGACTGGGCATATTTATGCCATCATCGCTTGAGTCAAAGGTGGTTACGACTAGATTTTGAAGAAATTTTTGGAAGTCTCTTGTCTTCCATGTTGTTTAACTTGTTCTTATACATTAGGTATCTAGTCATAGATATGCTCTTAATGGGGAAATGTCTTAACTCTAAGAGGAGAATGGGATAGGGAGTATTTCATTTAATTTTTAGATTATAGGTAATAAAGTTCTTTTTTACTTGCTCTATCTTTCTCCAAGATTCACGAGAGATATTGCATCCCTAGACTTTGCATCAATATAGAATAACAAGCGTAATAAGAGTATCAAAGAGGAGTTTCTTCTTATCACAAATGCAAAGGTCAGTTTATTTACAATTGTTTTGAAGCCTATAATAAGCTTTCCATCCCCCAATAATCCTTTTCTCAATGCCATAATTCCAATTGAGCTTGTGGTGAACATTGATTCCAAGATATTTGTATGAAGTCACTTCATCCAAGTTTTTTTGTCATATATGAAGGTATCATAAGTGATCTTATTGGATCTAATGATCATGACCTTAATCTCGTCAATATTGTAACAT
The DNA here is from genome assembly GCA_009831015.1 of Picea engelmannii. Taxonomy (NCBI): domain Eukaryota; kingdom Viridiplantae; phylum Streptophyta; class Pinopsida; order Pinales; family Pinaceae; genus Picea; species Picea engelmannii. The sequence continues at coordinate 21,427 of ML855637.1, read as the reverse complement.
CTCGCTCTTGCACGCACTAAGTGAACTTATTCTTTGAGGACACTTGATTGCAAGTGATCCATATTTTTACACTATTGGTCGTTCGATTATGATTATGAGACATTATGAATTGATGACATGTTATTTTGTTGTATTCACATAGACGGGTTGTATTGACTAGGTTCTCTTGAGTGTGGAAGACTTGGGACATTGAGGATGTAGAGGCATCGATGAAACCCCTTGGACTCCCGATCCACTCAAGGAGAGGACTGTTGGGTTTGAATGTTATTGATGTGACAAATGTACATATGATTAGATGTTATATGATTGATTATTGTTACTGTCATGATTCATTGATGGATGTAGGCTAACGATAGCTTGTTGACGGGTCACATAGAATAACCAGAGACTTGAGGGAGAGGTGTGGACAATAGCCCTATCATATCCTACTATCACTCTCTCCATGGCTCGAACTATAGGTTAACGATTACCTAGTTCGAGAAGACCCACGATGTTGTGAGGGTAGACTACGACAGTCGCTCACGATGATTCTAAGGGGAATCTAATAAGGAAAGGGCCTTATTCCTTAGAGGCCCTTATTTTCCCACAAGATCACCTGGCGGAGTATTGACTCCAGGGGTGTTTGATATCTACCAAGTCAGTCAAGAGGCGAGTGGCATCCTTGGAGCACGTAGTGCATCCTGAAGGGCACATCGCGCAAGAAAAATAGAAAGAGGCAAGTGGCACCCTTAGAGCACGTAGTGCATCCTGAACGACACGTCACGCAAGGAAAACAAAAGAGGCGAGTGGCACCCTTAGAGAACATAGTGTGTCTTGAAGGGAATGTCACGATTTCAATGGGTATGTGAATAAATGTATTCAACCTTAAAATGAATAATGTGACAAGTAAGATTTAAAAACAATTTCCATAATAAAAATTTCGCCCAGCCTATTTAAATTAAAATCTAGGGCTAAGTAACACATATGGTCAAAAATAATAATCATAATTAAACATGTAACAAGAAAGGGGGTAAGAAATTCAAATTTAATTTATTAAAATCAAATTATAACGGAGGATTAAAATTAAAAAAAAGAAAAGGAAATGGTTGTTTTATCTACACTTGCTAAATTAATTTTAATTAAAAAGGAAAATGGGTAAAGGGTTGTTTTATCTACACTTTTTAAATTGATTTTTAGTTAAAAAGGAAAAAAGGGAAACTTAAAAGAAATAGGAAACTTAAGGAAAAAGGGGAAACAAAAAAAAAAGGGGGGAAACATAAAGAAAAAGTTGAACGTCTAACTTAATAAGGAATCTTGCCTTGAGAACTTGCTATTTTTTAACTCAACTAGGAATTAAGTAAGGTGTAAGTCATTCAAGATTTGTAAGGGAACAATGGGACACCAAGGAGAGTTTTTAGGAATTCTTTTAGGTGGGTGAGGGAAATAGGAATAATTAAATAATTAATAAAATTGATCTTCTGGTGCAACTAGGGGATGGGTGACATGTGTACAGGGGATGTTTTTTTCTGATTGAATTAATGAAAAAGGAATTTAATGGGTAATTGGGAAAGAAATCACTTAAAAACTCTATAAAAACGATGGAGGTGGAGGAGTATGGATCATATATTTTTGGTGTAACGTAACGCTGCTGAATTTTTGTGTTGACTGAACTTCTCTTGTGGGAATTGTGATACCCAACCTGGGTAACGAGTGGTAGCTCAACCTTGTGAGGTGAGTTGGGTGTTAGTGGTTCTCTAGTATTGTGTGCATGGCCTCTTTATGGCTCAGGGAGATCAGGGGGAAGAAGAGTACCCCTACCGGTGGTTGGGAGGTACCGGTGAGGTCACATTGGTCGGCAACCGAGAGCTAGAGTGAGACAGAAAATAAGGAGCATTCGTTTTTGGCTAAGGTACTCCTATTTAAGTTGTTACTTGCAACGAAATTAAATTTACGCATGTTGTTTCTCTATTCTCAGTTGAAAATTTCATTTCCATAAGTTTTCTTGCATATGCTTTCTTGTGGTATTGTAATCATCTTACTTGTTGTATTCTTAATGGACTTCCCTTGGCGAACCCAACTTCTGATTTCAATGACTTATCTGTGTGGGTTTTATTGATTATTATGAAGATATTGTGTTTTTATCTTCCATCCGCCATCCCTTTAGTCATCAGTCTGTGCCTAAGCAGTCAGTCAGGAGTCGAATCGATGGTCGTCACTTCGGTGTTTAAATACCCATATATTCTAATGCCCTTCTTTTTTGAGCATGGATGATGAGTGAAGGATAAAATTTTCCCAGCCGTATGTCCTTACTTATATCTGTGTTTGATTGACTCATGGCTAAATGATTAGTCTTTGCAGCTTCTTGTGAATGAGTACCTCTTCGTTTGATTGCTTAAACTCTGAAAACCCCTTGCATTTCCTTGAAAGATTATCCCTGCATTTCTTTGATTGATTACCTCTGCATTTTTTGGGGGGGGTGTTAAAATCTCAACGTTTAATGGAAAACCCTCTGCATTTATTTAATTATGATCTCCTAGGTTTTGGAAATGGAAAATCTCTGTGTTTTATTGTTTGTCTGACTGTGTTATCATATAATTCCTAATGATATATATGACTACATTTTTTAATGATATGTCTTCTTTCCTTTTTAATGATATGTTGGTGTTTGTTTTAAATGATCTGTCTGTATTCCTTTTACCTACAAACTATTTACAACTCTACACTTCAATGGATTACAGATCTATTTCTAAAATCGTTTGCATTCTCATTTTAAATGATAGTCTATGATTTGTTATATTTTTGGATGGCATTTTTACTTGAATTTGATATGGTGATATACCTGCGTTTCTACCTATGTTTTTACCTGCGTTGGAATGGTGTTATACCTGCGTTTTTACCAACAAATTTTATTGTGAGATGCCTACATTTTTACTAGCAATTTCATTGTGATATAACTGTAATTTACCAACGATTATATGTCTGCGATTTTCTTGACAATGATTTAATAATAGAGACAACCATTTACATATAATGGCGAGAACGATTATGGATTATTTTTAGTTATACATTAATATATACATTGATTATTACACAACGACATATGCACTGACTAATACACAATGATATCCTATTATTGATTATTCCCCAACAATATCCTAATACACCTTGATTATTACACAACGATTTCTCATTTTAATACAATATATTTTACTAGTAAGCACCGAATCTAATGCTGACAACGATTTTGATTTAGGAAGATTTTCTTGGCATTGACCAGCACTTCATTGGCTGGTGTTTGAATCGAGACTCTATACTCGATGTTTGACTGGTATTTTATTCTCTGTGATTCCTAGTATTTAAATGACTGCAACATCGGTTATGTAAACTTTGTGTTTCTTATACATTATGCCAGCTTCATCAATTATTTACTATGCAGTATACAATTATATATATGCGAATGTAATTTTTATGGACAACAAATTTAACATCTATGGACAACGAATTATAATTATGTGAATGCAGACAACGATTTTTAAATATATACAGAGAACAACCTTCATATACGTGTGATTATAGGCAACAATTTAATTATAATTGTATACAGACAACGTGTTATTACAGACAACACTTTCATGTTGTGGACAATGATTTTCATGTTGGATACAGTAACCTGTATTAATGGTTAGCAATATGATTTATATTGTTAGGAAGTGGAACTATTAATAGACAGAGATATCTTACGATATTTACACAACGTTATCCTAGTTACACGGCGATAGTTATGGGTCATATTCATCAATTTATAATTATAGTCTTTAATATTTACACATCATTATACATTCATAGTTATACATTGATAATTGATAGTTATACAACGTTATCATTGATGGATATGGATCATATAGTTGCACAGCGTTATGATATTTAATTGACTGTATTTAAGTGGATTCACAACACTGTAGTAGAGGATGTGGAAGCCATTGGCATGGAAAATGATCAATCTATGCATATCTCGATTGATTGGTTGATCATATTCATTTCCCATGCATTGAAACCTCTAACCAGGTTGTTGCATAGTTTGAACCTCCATTGCCACCAGAAAATAGAAAGTTGATTGATCACAAGAATGGAGTGAATCCAAAGGGGTCTGATACCCGTCACCACAATCCTTCTTACACCCATATTGTAGTGTGGCTATAGCCAAAATGGTCAAAATCTTAGTTAACTATTGACTTAACCAGCCTTTGAAGTTTTTCATAAGATTGAAGTTGATAGATATTATAGCTTATTGTAGTGAATATAATCGTTAGGTGAAACTTTTTGTGATGAATTAAATGATATGTAGAGAAGAACATTTCAGCGTTGAAGTGACTTATTTACTCAACAAACCAAGGTAAATAATAAACACCGTAAAATAAAACAATGACAAGGTAATAAAAATAGATTACATAGAAAATAATGACACTGTAACTAAAAGGTAAATTATTTATAAAGGTTTACTGATTTGGAGTCTAAGGAAAGTGTTATAGCCTTTAATTCTAACATAAAATTGTTGATGTATTGAAATGTTCAATACTATACATTCAGTAAATACATAGAGCTAGAGTTCTAGAGAGGTAAGATAGCAACTACTTCTACTATAGCTTTGTTGAGAGGGTTTTGGGTACGTGTGACGTCAATACTGTTACTTGGGATTTCTTGATATCCCGTCGTGGGAAGGATGAGAATTTTTTGTTTGCGCGTTCATCCCTATTGCCTTGTTCGCATTGTGGTGACATTGAGCCCTGATTGGGTCATTGCGCGCGTTGAGAAATAAATGCATATGAAACCTAACTTAGGATCATGTGCCTCCCTTGTGGACGATGTTGTTGTTTTGTTTTGAGGTAGTACCTATTCGTAATATTTAATAATGATCTTTCCTTCGCTGGGAGAGTTCTGGCTACTTTTCATGGAAGTTGTTGTGTTGAACTAATTGATCTTTCTTATGTGTCATGGAGGTCCTAACCCTGTAGGGTAGAATGGGAGAGTAGTCTTTTTGATTGCCTACTTGATTTTTGTATGTTACATCCAGCGGTGTAACACTCTAGTATGTTGGGTCGTTATGATGCCTATTTCCTGGAATGTGTGCATTGTGTTTGTCATCAATTTTCATTGTTCAATGGTCGTCGTTGTTTGCCTCCTTGCAAAAAAAATAAAATATAAAAAAATTGCAATTGTTACGCGTCACATGTAGTCATAATGAGCGGGGTCCTTACATATAGTATCAGAGCAGGTTCAACCCTGCGACTGTGGATGACCATGCTTTCCACTGTAGTAAACCCTTGAGTGTTAACCTAGCTCTAATTAAACTTTAACGTGTGCATGAGGTGATCTCAATTAGAGGTTTCCAGAGGTTCTCAACATGGTGCCATGGAAGGAGGTGTGATGGCTCCAAAAGTGCCCACTCCCTCGGATTCTAATCCCCAAGGGGAGGAATGAGTCCTTGGGTTGGATATGATTGTCATAATGGATGATTATAGCCTGACAAGGTCCTTTCAGGGAATTCCATAGGCCTTGATCCACTATCTATACTGAGATGAGGCTAGGGCTCCTGTACCCTTGAGGATCCACAACCCGTCCCAACTACTACTATTAGAATTCACCGAGAACTCGAGAGGGATAAGTTCTCAAGTACATGAGCATCGCAGACAACTCTTCCATCAAGGAAAGGCTAGAGATCAAGGCGATGTGATTGTACTCCAGGTACCAGGAGTATTGGACCGAGGAAAGGGTTTGTTACATGTGGAGAGCCACATTACTAGCGTGACTGCCTAGTGGAAAGGACTAGAACATATGGATCAGCCAGACCGACTACTGTGGGAGATTTGGGCAAGGCCCATCAGATTCTTGCAACAGTGAATAAACCCCAGGTAGAGAACCAATCAACTGTACTCAAGAAGTCAGGTATCGTCGCTCACCAGACCCTTAGTATTTTGATATATCTAGATGATACATAGAGTTTCATTTCTGGGGAAGCGCTAAAAAGAATTAAGGTAAAGGTAGTCGAACAAGATGAGTTTAGATTTGTAGATATGACTTTCGTATCCAAACAAAAGGTTGGTGGGAAGGTTACAGGCTATAATCTCTACCTAGGATATTGTTTCACTAGGGCCAACTTGTACGTCACAATCTTAGGAAATTATGATGTCATGATCGGTATGTACTGGTTGGAATTGAATGAGGTGAAACTCAATTGTAAGATGAAATGGTTGAGCTTGGTGGATGATGAGGGATAGAGACGCGTGATTGTAGGTCAAAACTAGGGATTTTCCTTGAGGTTCATCTCTTCCTTGCAGCTATGGAAGAGCATGCGCAAGGGATGTAAGACTTATGCGATCCTTGCGTTAAACGAGAAGGGAGTAGCGGAAGGTCTAGAACACTTTCCGGTGGTGAGAGATTTTGTGGATGTCTTCCCAGACGATTTACCTGGGATGTTGCCGGAGAGGGAATTGGAATTTACGATAGACCTAAAACTGGGGACTGAACCGATAAAAAGAATGCCTTATCGGATGTTGACCCTGGAGTTACAGGAGTTGAGAATGCAACTGAAGGATTTGTCGGACCTAAGACTTATACATCCCAGTGTGTCACCATGGGGTGCACCTACTATTTTCATTCGAAGGAAGGATGGGTCATGGAGACTCTGCATTTACTACCACCAATTGAACAAGGCAACGATCAAGGATTAGTATTCGTTGCCAAGGATTGATGATCTATTTGATCAGATGAAAGGCACGACATTGTTTTCAAATATCAACTTGAGATAAGGATATCACTATTTAAGGATCAATGAGTATGACGTCCCTAAGACCTCCTTTAAGACGAGTTTTGGACATTATGAGTTTATTATTTTACCGTTTGTACTGACAAACACCCCAGGGGTATTTATGAGTTTGATGAGCGGGATGTTCCGCAAATACTTGGAGAAGTTCGTCCAAGTATTCATTGAAATATTTTTATTTATGGTCGGACGATGGAGGAGCATGACGAGCACTTGCACTTGGTACTACAGTGTCTTCGAGAGAACAAATTGTATGGGAAATTGTCTAAATGCTCATTTTATCAATCAAACATTCACTACTTAGGGCATATCTTCTCCAACGAAGGTATCGTCATGGATCCCGCAAAGGTCGAGGCTATTATGGAATGGCCTATGCCGAAGAATGTCCCCGAAGTGCATAGATTCAAGGGTTTAGATGGATATTATCGACGGTTCATCAAGGGATTTTCGAAGATATAAAATCCTATTACGGAGTTGTAGAAGAAGAACAAGAAGTTTGTTTGGACCGAGAAATGCGCAAAAGCATTTTGGAGGCTCAAGAAGATGTTGACAAAAACACCAATACTAAATATCCCTGACATGGACACAGACTTCTTGGTATGCACTGGCGCATTCAAGGAAATCTTAGGTGGGGTCTTGATGCAAGATGATTGAGTGATCGCTTACATCCCGAGAAAGTTGAGACAACATGAGGAAAACTATGCAATGCACATTTTGGAGTTGTTAGCCATTGTTTATGCCTTGAGAATTTGGAGACATTACCAGATTGGATGGGAATTTGAACTAAGAACAAACCACTGTGGACTACAACAACTATTTACGCAAAGTGACTTGAAAGCATGACAACTATGTTGGTCAAATTTTCTTAGCAAGTATGATTTCGAGATTTATTTCATAAACGGAATAGTGAATAGAGTGGTTGATGCATTAAGTCGAAGACCACGAATATTTTTGGTGATGCCTCTTCATAAGAATCTACATGAAAGGATTCTAAATTTACAGTCTGATGATGACTAGTGCAAAGAGGTCAAGGATTTTATCGGACAAAACACAAGGATGGTACCAAGGTTTGAAGGGTTTACTATGGACGACGACAGACTTTTCAGATTAAAATCTAAATTTACGTAAACCCCAATGACAAGTTGAGGATTTTGATCATAAACGAGGATCACAGAGAAGTGTACATGCCTCATCCTGGAGTCATGAAGATGAGGGAAGACCTTAAACACTTATTATTAGGGAAGGGATGAAGAAAGACAGTCAACTACGTGGAAAGATGTCTAGAATGTCAACAGGTGAAGGCTGAACATAGATATACAACAAGATTACTAGAACCAAACGCTATTCTAGAATTGAAATGGGAGGTCATTTCGATGGATTTCATTGTTGAATTTCCACTGATCGCAAGGAGACATGACTCGATTTTTTTGGTAGTCGACACTCTGATGAAGAGTACTCATTTATTCCTGTGTGTATGACATATGAGGCACCTGACATAGCTAGAGTTTTCATCAACGATATTGTGAGGTTTCATGGTGTGCCTAAGAGGATTATATCTAATCGAGGATTAGTGTTTACTGGGTGATTTTGGACTAGTTTATAAGAATCTTGATAACCCAACTTAACTTTAGTACCGCGTATCACCTGGATATAGATGAGAAAGTTGAATGAAAAAACCAAATATTGGAGGGCATGTTTCATATGTACGTGATGGACCAGTAGAAGCATTGGGAATAATTCATGCCAATGGTAGAATTTGCATATAACCACAGTTATCAAAGCACCATTAATATGGCGCCTTTCGAGTTTCTTTACGGGTGACTGTGTCGGCGTCCTTGAGTTGGGATCAGCTTGAGGATAGGGTCCTAGTGGGACCAGAAGCAATCCAAGAAATGGAGGACCAAATGAAACCAATAAGACAAAGGATCAAGGGAGCGCAGTATTGGAAGAAGAGGTATGTCGATGCACATCATGTTGACCATAGTTATGAAGTTGGTGATCGAGTCTTCTTGTGGGTGAAACCGCATAAGAGTTCGATCAAGTTTGGAAAGGGTGCTAAAATCTCTCCTAGGTTTGTGGAACATTTCGAGATTGTGGAAAAGAGAGTGTCGTGGCCTATTGACTAGACTTTCTTGATCCTTAAGGCATATGCACGATGTATTTCATGTCTCTATTTGAGACATTATGTTAGTGATCCTACACAAGTTTTGACTTGAGTACCTTGTAGGTATCAGATGAGGTTGCGCTCATGGCTGATCGAATCTGCATCCTAGACTAGCACATTTGACAGCTACGAAAACGTACAATAGATTAGGTCATGATCTAGTGGGACAACTATAGTCTACACTCGAAGACCTGGGAGGACGCATATGATATGTGCCAACAGTTTCCATATTTGTTGATAGATACACTTATGATATTGTGATACAACTTATTTCGACACTTATATACTGCGAAAATTCTGGATGAAGTTTAAAACAATAGGGGTTGTATGTAACATCTTGCTCTTGCATGCACTGAGCGAACTTATTCTTTGAGGACACTTGCTTGCAAGTGATCCAGATTATTATACTATTGGTCGTTCGCCTATGATTATGAGACATTATGGATTGACGATATGTTATTTTTTTGTATTCACATAGACATGTGTTATTGACTGGGTTCTCTTGAGTGTGCAGGACTTTGGACATTGACGATGCAGAGGCATCGATGAAACCCATTGGACTCCCGATCAAATCAGGGAGAGGATTGTTGGGTTTGAATGTTATTGATGTGACAAATGTACATATGATTAGATGTTATATGATTGATTATTGTTACTGTCATGATTCATTGATGGATTCAGGCTAACGATAGCTTGTCGACCAAACTCACATGTGGAGTAGATGGGTCACATAGAACAACCAGAGACTTGAGGGAGAGGTGTGGAAAATAGCCCCATAACAGCCTACTATCACTCTCTACGTGGCTCGAACTATAGGTTAACGATTACCTAGTTCGAGAAGACCCAGGATGTTGTGAGGGAAGACTACGACAGTCGCTCACGATGATTCTAAGGGACGTGTAATAAGGTAGGGGCCTTATTCCTTAGAGGCCCTAAGTCTCCCACAAGATCACCTAGTGGAGTATTGATTCTAGGGGTTTTTTATGTCTACCAAGTCATTAAAGAGGCGAGTGGAATCCTTGGAGAACGTAGTGCATCCTAAAGGGAACGACGCGCAAGGAAAATGTAAAGACGCGAGTGGCACCATTAGAGCATGTAGTGCATCCTGAAGGGTACCTCGTGCAAGGAAAATGGAAAGAAGTGAGTGGCACCCTTGGAGCACGTAATGCATTCTGAAGGGAACATCACACAAGGAAAACAAAAGAGGCAAGTGGCACCCTTGGAGCACATAGTGCGTCCTCAAGGGAACATCGCGATTTCAACGGGTAAGTGAATAAACCTAGTTAGCCTTAAAATGAATAATGTGATAAGTAAGATTTAAAAACAATTTCCCTAATTAAAATGTCGCCCAACCTAGTGAAGTTAAAATCTAGGGCTAAGTAACAAATGTGGTAAAAAATAATAATCATAATTAAACATGTACAAAGAAGGGGGGTAATAAATTCAAAACTAATTTATTAAAATCAAATTATAATGGAGGATTAAAATTTTAAAAAAAGCAAATGGTTGTTTTATCTACACTTGCTAAATTGATTTTAATTAAAAATGAAAAGGGGTAAAGGGTTGTTTTATCTACACTTGATAAATTGATTTTTAGTTAAAAAGGAAAAAAGTTAAACTTAAGGAAAAAGGGGAAACAAAACAAAAGGGGGGAAACATAAAGAAAAAAATGAATGTCTAACTTAGTAAGGAATCTTGCCTTGAGAACTTGTTATTTTTGAACTCAAGTAGGAATTAAGTAAGACGCAAGTTATTCAAGGTTTGTAAGGGAATAATGGGACACCAAGCAACGTTTTTAGGAATGCTTTTAGGTGGGTGAGGGAAATAGGAATAATTAAATAATTAATAAAATTATTTTTTTGGTGTAACTAGGGGATGGATGACATGTGTACGGGGGAGGTTTTTTCTGATTAAATTAATGAAAAAGGAATTTTATGGGGAATTGGGAAATAAATTAATTAAAAACTCTATAAAAATGATGGAGGAGGAGGGTTATGGATTGGATCTTTTTGTCATAATGTAATGCTATTGAATTTTTGTCTTAACTGAACTTATCTTGTGAGAGTTGGGATACCCAGCTCGGGTAATGTGTGGCATCTCGACCTTGCGAGGTGATCTAGGTGCTAGCAGTTCTCTGGTATTGTGTGCGTGGCCCCTTTGTGGCTCGAGGGGCTCAGGGGGAATAAGAGTAACCCTAGCGTTGGCTGGGACATACCGGTGAGCTCAGATCAGTTGGAAAGCGGGAGCTGGAAGGAGCACATGCGAGACAAAAACTACGGAGCACTCCCGTTTAGCTAAGGTATGCCTATTTAAGTTTTTACTTGCAATGAAATTAAATTTACGCATGTTATTTATTTGTGCTCGGTTGAATATTTCATTTCCATGAGTTTTCTTGCATCTTCTTTCCTGTGCTATTGTAATCCCCTTTCGTATTGTACTCTTAATGGACTTCCCTTAGTGAACCCAACTTCTGATTTCAATGACTTCTTTGTGTGGGTTTATTGATTATTATGAAGAGATTGTGTTTGTATATTTCGTCCCTCATCCCTTTAGTCATCATTCCATGCCTGATCAATTGGCCAGGAGCCAAATCAACGATCATCAATTCGGTGTTTAAAGACCTATAGATTCTAATGCCCTTATAGTTTGTGCATGGATGATGAGTGAAGGATAATTTTTTCCCAGCCGTCTATCCTTACTTATCTCTACGTTTGATTGACTCATGGATGAATGATTAGTATTTGTTCCTTCTTGTGAATGAGTACCTCTGTGTTTGATTGCTTAAACTCTGAAAACCCCTTGTGTTTCCTTGAAATATTATCCCTGCATTTATTTGATTGATTATCTCTACATTTCCTTTAAGGATCGACTCTGCATTTTTTTTTGGGGTAAAATCTCAGCGTTGAATGGAAAACCCTCTGTGTTTATTTAATGATGATCTCCTGTGTTTTGGAAGGGGTACGTCTCTGTGTTTTATTGTTTGTCTAACTTCATTATCATATAAGCCCCAACGAAATATATGACTGCATTTTTTAATGATATGTTTTCTTTCATTTTTAATGATATGTTGGCGTTCGATTTAAATGATCTGTCTGCGTTCCTTTTACCTGTAAACTATTTTCAACTCTACACTTCAATGGATTAGAGATCTATTTCTAAAACCATTTGTATCCTCGTTTTACATGATAGTCTGTGATTTGTTGTATTTTTGGATGGCATTTTTACCTGTGTTTCGAATGGTGATATACATGTGTTTCTACCTACATTCTTACCTACATTGGAATGGTGTTATACCTACATTTTTACCAAAAACTTTTAGTGTGAGATACCTACGTTTTCACTAGCAATTTCATTGTGATATACCTATAATTTACCAACGATTATATGTCTACGAATTTCTTGACAACGATTTAATATTAGAGATAGAGATTTACATATAATGGTGACAATGATTATCGATTATGTTTAGTTATACATTAATATATACATTGATTATTAAACAACGATATATACATTGAATAATACACAATGATATCCTATTATTGATTATTACCCAACGATACCCTAATACACCTTGATTATTACACAACGATTTCTCATTTTAATACAATATCTTTTACTAGTAAGCAACAAATCTAATGCTGACACCGATTTTAATTCTGGAAAATTTTCTTGGAATTAATCAACGCTTGATTGGATGGCATTTGAATAGAGATTTTATACTTTCCATTTGACTGGCATTTTATTCTCTGTGATTCCCGGTATTTAAATGACTGCAACATAAATTATGTAAACTCTGTGTTTCTTATACATTATGTCAGTTTCATCAATTATTTACTCTGTGGTATACAATTATATACATGCAAATGTATTTTTTATGGACAACAAATTTAACATCTATGGACAACAAATTATACTTGTGTGAATGCAGACAATGATTTTTAAATATATACAAAAAACAACCTTCATATACGTGTAATTATAGGCAACGATTTAATTATAATTGTATACAGACAACGTGTTATTACAGACAACACTTTCATGTTGTGGACAATGATTTTCATGTTGGATACAGTAACCTATATTATTGGTTAGCGATATGATTTATATTGTTAGGCAGTGGAACTATTAATAGACAACAATATCTGATGATATTTACACAGTGTTATCCTAGTTACACAACGATAGTTATGGGTCATAGTCATCAATTGATAGTTACATTCTTTAATATTTACACAACATTATACATTCATAGTTATACATTGATAATTGATAGTTATACAACATTATCATTGATGGATATGGATCATATGGTTTCACAACGTTATGATATTTAGATGACCGTATTTAAGTGGATTGACAACACTGTCGTAAAGGATGTGGAAGGCATTGGCATGGACAATGATCAATCCAGGCATATCTCAATTGATTGGTTGATCATTTTTGTTGCCCATGCCTTGAAACCTCTAACCAGATTGTTGCATAGTCTATACTTCCATTGCCACTAGACACTAGAAAGTTAATTGATCATAGGAATGGAGTGCATCCAAAGGGGTCTGATACCCGCCAACATAATCCTTCTTGCACCCATATTGTAGAGTGTCTATAGTCGAAATGGTCAAAATGTTAGTTAAGTACTGACTTAACCAGCCTTTGAAGTTTTTCATAAGATTGAAATTGATAGGTATTATAGATTATTGCAATGAATATCACTATTAGGTGAAAATTTATGTGATGAATTGAATGAGATGTAGAGAAGAACATTTCATTGTTGAAGAAATGTATTTACTCAACAAACAAAGGTAACTCATCGACATCGTAAAAGAAAACAATGAGAAGGTAATAAAAATTGATCACATAGAAAATAATGAAACCATATCTAAAAGGTAAATTATTTATAAAGGTTTACTGAGTTGGAGTCTAAGAAAAGTGTTATATCCTCTACTTCTAATGTAAAATTGTTGAGGTATTCAAATGTTCAATACTATACATTTAGTAAATACTTAGAGCTAGAGTCCTAGAGAGATAAGATAGCAACTTCTTCTACTATAGCTTTGTTGAGAGGGTTCTGGCTATGTATGATGTCAATATTGCTACTTGGGATTGATTGATGTCCCGTTGTGGGAAGGATGAGAATTTTTCGTTTGCACATGGGTCCCTAGCACCTTGTTCACATTGTGGTGACATGGCACCTTGATTCGGTCATTGCGCACATTGAGAAATAAATGCATATGGAACCTAACTTAGGATCATGTGCCTCCCTTGTGGACGACGTTGTTGTTTTGTTTTGAGTTAGTACCTATTGGCAACATTTAACAACAATCTCTCCTTCGCTGGGAGAGTTTTGGCTACTTTTCATGGAATTTTTTTTGTTGAACTCATTGATGTTTCTTATGATTCCTAGAGGTCCTAACCCTATAGGGTAGAATGGGTGGGTAGTCTTTTTAATTGTCTACTTGATTTTCATATTTTACATCCAATGGCGTAACACACTAGTATGATGGGTCGTTATGATGCTTATTTCCTACAATGCGTGTGTTGTGTTCGTCATCAAGTTGCACTGTTCAACACTCATCATCGTTGGCCTCCCTAAAAAAATAAATATATATATTAATTTCACTTGTTACGTGTCGCATGTAGTCATAATGAGCGAGGTCCTTACATATGGTATCAAAGCGAGTTCAACCCTGCGACTACATATTTCCATGTTTTCCACTGCAGTAAACCCTTGAGTGTTAACCTAGCAATAATTAGACTTTAACGTGTCCATTAGGTGATCTTGATTAGAGGACGCCATAGGTTCGCAGTGTGGTTCCATGGAAGGAGGCGTGACGCATCCAGAAGTGGTTGTTCCCTTAGAGTCTAACCCCCAAGGGGAGGAATGAGTCCTTGGGCTAGATCCGATTGTTGTAATGGATGATGATGGCCTGACAAGGTCCTTTGAGGGAATGTCAGAGGCTTTGATCCACTATATGTACTAAGATGAGGCCAGGGCACCTGTACCCCTAAGGGTCCACAATGTGCCCCAGCCAGTACCATTATCATTCATCGAGAACTCGAGAGGGATAATTTCTCAAGTTCACGAGCGTTACAGAGGACTCAATTGTCGAGGCAAGGCTGGAGAGCAAGGCGATGTGCTTCTACTTTAGGTACCAGGCGTACTGGATTGAAGAAAGGTGTTGGACATGTGGAGATCCACATTACCAGTGTGACTGCCCAGTGGAGAGGACTATAACATCTTTATCATCTGGACCCATTACCGTGGGAGATTTGGGCAAGGCCCATCGGATTCTTGCAGCGGTGAATAACCGCCAGGCAGAGCACCACTCGACTATTCTCGAGACTTTAGGTACCATCATTGACTAGACCCTTAGTATTTTGATAGATCCAAGTGCTACAGAGAGTTTTATTTCTGGGGCAGTGGTAAAAATAATTAAGGTAAAGGCAGTCGAACATGATGAGTTTAGTTTTGTAGAAATGGATTTTGGAGCCAAACAAAAGGTTGATGGGAAGGTTACGGGTTGTAGCCTTAACCTGGAATATTTTGTCACCAGCGAAAATGTGACATCCACAAAAAAACTATAAAGAAAAAAAAATATTTTTAGAATTTAAATTGCTGGAAATTTATTTCCATTTTTAGTAAATTCGAAATTGGAAAATTTTTTCCATTTATTGCAATTCCAAATTTCGAATTTTATAATTGTAAAAAATGATTTTGACTGTTGGGTAGAGATATGATTTGTCACAACTAGATATGGGACTATGACACTTGTACAAAAAAACATAATACTTTATATTAATTGCAGGAAGACAAATGGAATAACCATGTTAAAAGTAGCTGACCATGACTCCATGAGTGGGGAACATGTTGGAACTACCACTGGGATGATTTTTACAAGTGTAAAACTAATGATTTGGCCATTGGCAGCCCCTGAAAATCAAGCATTTAGGAAGTTGCAAAAATCCCAAGGAACGGAAAAGACCTAGGCAAGTTACAAATAAGCATATGTGAGGAGGCAGGACGCTGCTAAGTATGCTGGGGAAAGAGTCTAGCGTTTTTGTTTTTCCACTTGTTGTTATGAAAACTGGAAGGGTGTGAGGCAAGGAGAAAAGAGACTGAATTGAAGGATTTTTTTTTAGAGGGATTTCCAAGTTTGCCCTTATGGACTCATGTTCAAGCTAGGGGGTCAATCGAGCAAGAAATTATGGCTGCTCGGTTCTACGGTTGGGAGGAATGTGGTTGTTCCCTTTTTTTTCTCTGCAAGATAGTTTAGATATGTTACTCTAAACTCCATATGTCTGAATGATGTTATAGTTATACAGAAAGGGGTTCTATTTTTTTTTGGTGTTAATGATCGTATAACTGCTGTAAGTATTTTCCTATACCTAAATAATTCAATATTCTACCTCTATTGGATGAATTGGTTGTTGTTTTAATGGGATCCTTAACGATGGTATTCATGCAATAACCTAGACAATGGCTATTCGAGAATTCAGTAAATAGACTGTAGGATCTAATTGTAGATTTATTTTCTCGAAGTCATTTTTTTTATTTCAAAAATATATAGAACCGAATACCTAATAGTGAACGAATAGAACTAATATATGCGTACATATGATTCCAAACTTTAAACAGAGTCGGGTATGATTATCAATGAATGAAGAGAGTGTATAGAAGTATATATATATGTTTTTTCAAAATGTTAAACAAAATCGAGTATGTATATCAATGAACAAACAAAGCGATTATATATATATGTATATATAGATTCCAAACCTGAAATAGAGTCGAATAT
>ML855636.1:22331-34178 GCA_009831015.1 Picea engelmannii | reverse complement strand
TGGCAGGACAAATCTGGCTGAGAAGAAAAAGTGGGTCCTTCAGGACCATGCTCAGGTCGCTCCTGCTCTCGGTACTCCATGTCTAGGACCATGTGGGCCTCGAGACATGATCTCCTAGTTATCCCTAATATCGGGGATAACAGTTGGCATTGTGCCCTAGTAAGCGGTCTTCTTTGGGGATGGATTTACTTCTGGGAAATGCCTTAATGAGCCATCATACCGTTCCCGACCATACTTACCATTTTCCATCATTATTCCCCTATGTTTCCTTATCTCTTGGGATTTTAGGGTGTATTGACCCAAGAAGGGGTTGTCCCTCATTCTATGGGAAGAAGGGGCTAAAGGCCCGGAGGGGTTGGTGTTGGGTAAAAGATAAAAGCCATATATGAACCTTCCAGATGCTTCGCCCAGGGATCACCCAAGAAAGCAATAAAACACTTATCTTTGAATAAAAAGCGACCCATAATATAATAAAGAAATGCTTGAAAGGTAGATTGAAGAATAGGAGGTCTCATCACGAGCCAACCTATCACGTCCATGAGTATCTAGTGGTATGACATTGTCATCATCTGGTCACCAAACTAGGGAAATGACTCTCAGTTGCATGGTTGAGAGAAAGGGGGTCTCATCACGAGCCAGCCTTCTCATCTCCATTAGATGTTTGTGGGTGACATTGCCACCACCTGGTCACCACACCGAAGCAGTGACCTTCAATCTCTCCTTATGTTATCATGAAAGAAAATATAAAGAAAGAAAGATAAAAGGCAAATGATGGGCTTGGAAAAAATGCATTGCGGACGAAGGTACCACACACCCTCTACAAAGGCACCCATGAATGAGACATTACGACCCACAGTATGTCATGAGCCCTATGCCCATTGAGTCTTGACCCCATCCACCTCATGCACCTTACATGGCTTAGAGAGGAACCTCTTGGAGGCTCTCCTTGATCTAGGGCAAGATCTACCCAATAGGACACCTCGTCAACCCTCCCATACTTAAGCTTGACAAGTCGCATAGTGTCTTTGAGTTGTTAATTGTTTGATATAGTAATCTTTGATGCACATGCTTAGATGGGTTATTTATTGATTGGATCCACTTATCATGATGTTATGACTTGAGATCCTTGGAGGGCGTGTTCATTTGTCTTTGCAGGACCTAGTTGGTGGACAGTTTTGGGAGAACAAGCCTAGCTTGGGCTTCCATGGGGCTACAAGCCCACAGGTTGGATGCCAGGGGCCCGCATGCCAAATTAGAGAGAGATGATTTGGACGGCCTTGATGATGACTTGGACGACCTAGCCCACCCATTGCTTGCACAAAGATTTGCCTAGGGAGGGGCAAAACGTCCCACTTTTGAGCATGACGTCATGATATTGGGGGCTAGGGCTTCGTGGTGAGGTGCCACTCATTTGCACTTGGACGTTTTGAGGAGAAGAGTTTCTTCACCATGACGAGATCACCTAGATGCTTGACACATGGCCTTGGGAGGCCCTTCCATGCTTATCCAACACCAACGACCTCCTCAAAGTGGCAAAACATCCCCTAAAGGGGTGACATCATCCTAGATTAGGGTTTAATTTGAGCAAAAGATGAAATTTTAAGTGAATTGTTTAATATTATTGTGTTAAGGGGGCAAGATTAGAGTTGTTGACCCCTAATCTTGTGTTTTACTCCTTATTTTGTGGACAAGCTATGTTAGCTAATTTTTGTATAAATAGAGATCATAAGATCTCATTTTGAATCATAACTCTCCTCTTGTGAGAGGCTTTGGTCTGAAATTTTTGACCTCCTTAGCTCTTGTGCACTTGTGTATGGCTATGGTTATGAATGGTTAATGAAAGAAGTGATGCGCTAGCCTTGGAAGGTTATTTTCTAACTCTTGTAGTGGATTGTTTTAGCATCTTTCTTGATCTTGGTATGGTTTTTACTCTCTTGCTATCATTTTATTCAAGTCAAGTATTGTTATGCTAGGAGCTAGGTGGGAAGTATAAGGGCATACACCCCCACCATAGTCTTCACCACTTTATTGTTTCATCTCATTGATTAAGGGTTTGCTAAGAGAAGTATAAGGGCATACACCCTCTTAGCTTAAACCCTAGCTTAGAGAAACTTGCCTTGGGGAGTAAAAGGGCTTACACCCCAAGGAGGTAGCTTCTCTAAGCTCCTTGTGACTCCATTAACCCAATAGTAAAGGCACTAGTCATTGATTTGTTGCATTGGAGAAAAAAAATATTGCATTGGGAAACGTGAATTTCAGTCATTTTTACTTCTTGCAAAGTGGATTGTTTTCCTTGTGCCTTGGGCACCTCACTGTCACTAGGACGTCGTCATCTAAGGGCTATTTATTGTTGCTTTCACAAAATTGTATCTTCAGCCATTAGGGCTGCAGAAACCCTAACCTATTTGCTCTAATAATTCTCTTGTCAACCATTGGTTTTTGCTCAAAGTTTGCACATTTACTCTCCTTTTCCTAGCGCACTTTTTGGCAAAGTTTTAGGGGATTTCAGTGGCTGATTTTCTTACTGTAATAGATTGAATGTTACAGCCATAAGGTGATATAATTTTTTGCAAACAAGTGTTTACAACAGCTTTATCGTCTATGCTAAGAGTATTGGTCTTTTCATCTTGAGTTTAGCTAGTCAATTACTAGTCTTTCTCTTGCATTTTCTACTTGATCTTTAGCATTTATTGAGCAGCTTATAGCATCTTTTTCTTACTGATATATACTGTCATCTATTGCTGCAAATTAGGGACAGCAAGCTTAACTTGCTGATCCAACTAGCATATACTATTGCAAGGTGTTTTCTTGTGTCTCGGGCAGGTACAATCATCCGAAAAAACACTATCCCTGTGGGGCAGCCATTACTTGATTTACAAGGCATCTCTCCCTACCCTTCATTCCATTTAAACTTGACCTATAGGGGCTTCATTTCCATCCACCTCCATCTCCATCTCAATCCCCCTAGGGTCACTGGGATCGCCTCCCTAGAGTGACCTAGTCACCCTTGAAGTGCAGGACCTACATCGAGGTGACATTGGGTGTAGGATTCCCAAGTTGTAGCACTCGTTCCGTGGTTGGGTCGGGCTTTGCCCAACCTACAACTTGTTCTATAAGAAGGGGAAAGCAAATATTGATAATTGCGAGGGCATTGTGATGATAAACCCGTTCAACTACCAAGGTTGGGCCAAAAGAAATAAATAAATTATATTAATGTCCACAAATGACCAAATGGGTTGATGGGACTCGAAAGTATATCAAGCAAGCAAAAAGGATAAAGGTAGTAATGTTCATTGCTTTGTTTAAACTTTAAACTTTGGATGAACTTGTTGATGGTGTCTTAGTAAGTATGTATCACATCAAAAGCTAGAGGTGTGCCACCACGCCACTTATTGTTCATTGTATAGTAGGTAAGTTTACAACAAAGCAAAAATACATTTTCCATTTAAAGGGATGGACGAAAATAATCAATGACCGAGGTAACATAGAATTGAACTTGTGACTTTGAAAGTTAAAGCAAAGCCTTAAATTGATAACTAAGCTAGAACATAGAAATGCCCTGGCGAACCAAGGTAATATAAGAACAAAAAGCAAGTAGAGAAAGAGAACCTTGCTAAGGCATGGAAGCAGACTCTCAATGTTGAAAGAAACATAGAAAAAAGAATGGTGAGATCAGAAAAGTAAGAGACAAAATGACTCATGCATTGATAATTCTAACCACATTAGTATCACACACTGCAGACAAGCAAGGATGCAGACAAAAAGGGAAGCCTCATACATTCCAGCCATTTTTAAGTGAGAAGGTGGATACAACCAATGAACAAGGTCACAAGGTGGACTCAAATACATTGTTGAGAACACTACAGAGCTATTTGTTTAACCAGGCTGAAAATGAAAGAGTACATGTAACTTCATTTTAGTTAAGTTTCAATACATCAATAATATCTACATAAGCAAAAGGTCTTATATGCATAAAATCCAGCTTTATTAAATGTTTTTTACTTGAGAATGAATTTTTATGACTGTATGATATATGATTGGCCATAAACAGAAGGCACAAGGGATTTGTGATACAGCATCCACTTCCATAATCAACATTGGCACACTATCTAAACCAAATTCAGGAACGCATTTCTCCAAATTGAAAGATTCCATCATTAAACAAACAAAAGTTTGTGATCATCTTTCCTAAATAGTAAACAGAGTGAAGATCACATTAGATAATAGACCTGGGTCAGATCACAATATTCTTCCCCCAGCGTTTGTAGACCCGATCCTGTTGTCAGCAAATAATAAAGCATTTGTCCTGCCAATTTCATCTGCAAAGCAAACAACAGAGAAAACCATAGTTGGCAAGCTTTCAAAGTTTCAACCATATCTGGTGAATGTTTAATGCCAATTAAAACTAGCAACCAGTGGGTTTTTTGAAGATATTAAATTGAAAAGAATTTTTATCAATGTCCAACAATAACCACTCACGGTTAATGGAACTGTAAAAGTTAACAAAAGACAAGTGAATGCTTCATGCATTTCCACTATCAAAAGAAAGAAAAGGAAATAAAAAGAGCTTTCAGCTTCGAAGTGATCTCTAGAGTCGGTAAACAAGATGGAAACATGAAGACTGAGTAATCACCATGGCTGAGTTAAGCCATCAACATCAATTCCTAACATCCAAGGTCAAGAACAAGCTGGTAATAAGAATGGTTAAGGTGTTTTTCCTCTGTTTTTGTGTAGTCCACTAAAAGACCAATCAATTATGGTGTCCGTTGAAATTTAACAAGGGATGCCCTCATTCATGTTTTTGTGTTTTGTCGTGGGGGGGACATAAAGTCATGTTTCCTAAACATGTTTTAATTGTAAAGTGACTTTTAAAATAAAGTGAATGTACTTTATAACTTAAAGTGATTTTAAGTTGTGGGACCCAAAAGTATTTAATGTGCATTTATTACTTACTTTGTAATTAATGAGGAGCATTAAATGTGAGCCCTGAGATTAGACTTATGATAGCCATTAGATTGAGTTGGTTATGTAAGTTAGGGTTTCTTGTGAAAAGAGAGAGTACATATACATGTTTGGGAAATAAGAAAAACACACAAAAGAAAATGAGAGATAGATCAGATTTCTAAAGTAAAGTTTCCAAAGAAAATTAGAGTGCACAGTTCCCAAAACAGTGACATCATACAGTCCGTACAGCAAGAGAGATAACAGTCTGTACAGAGAAAGGACAGTCCGTACAGCAAGAGAAAGGCACAGTTTTCAAGGCAGAAATCCGTACAGGTCGTACTATACCTGCTGGCACGATTCCCGAGGCAGATTACTGTGTATTTATTGTTTTTGTTTGACATCTGAACAGTGACACAATTTCCCAGGCAAAAATCGGAATGCAGATTGTGGCACGTGTGGGCAGTTTAGAAGCTTGTTTCATGGCTGAGATAAGTGATTTGTATTTCTGATTTTGTTTAGTTGGAATCATTAAATTTCTGGGTTTTAAAGAAATTTCAGATTTGCTCTTGAATAATAGAAATAATCTCTCTAGGGTTTTTTTCCCCACAGTGAGGTTTTTTCCCTAGTCATTGGACCAAAATCACTTGTCTACTTGTTGCATTATCAGAGTATGGATCAGTGATTTACTTGACTTAAGTATGTTAGCTTTCAGTTGCTTTTTGTTTTAAAGGCATTTATTAAAGACTAAAATCTCAGGTTAGTCAAGTGTTTGACAAAATGTGTGAATGAGATATTTCTGATTTTGTCATTAAAAATCTTCATGGTATCAGAGTTAGGACTCTATAAGAAGTTCATTGTGTAGAATTAGATTTCAGAGTTGGGCAAAGAAAAAGCGGAATAATTGTTTGAATATGGTTGCTTCCATCAGACTTGAGGACAGGTTAAATGGCATTTCTAACTATTTGCAATGGAAAGTTAGGATGACAATTTTTTTAAATAAAACAAACTGTGGGCTCTTGTCACTACTGTGGTAGTTCCTCCCTCAACGATCCTATTGCCTTGGATATACATGAAGTCAAAGATTCCAAAGCCCAGAGACTCATTTTGGATGGAGTAAAGGATCCACTCATCCCACACCTCGCTGAAAAGAAGACAGCCAAAGAAATGTGGGAGGCTGAATGAAAACCGTAAGATGGCACTCAAAGATAAACTGCATTCAATCACGATGACCAAGGGTGAGAGTCTGGTTCCATATCTTACCCTGTTGGCACAAGTTAAGGATGAACTGGCAACTGTGGGGGAAGTCATCTCAGATTCGGAGCTTGTGAGGATAGCCTTGAAAGGTGTTGACCACCTATTTCAACTAGGGGTCAACTTCATGTACCATGAAGATATGTACCTTGTGGTACAACATGTTTGAATACTTTTGGCTCAACGGGGCAATTTTTGCCCCCGGCACCTTTTTCTATGTACTCGGAATGTTCGCTCCCCTGCGTGGGATAATAATGTAATATGTTAGCATGGGTCAATTTTTATTTAGTTTCCTAGGACTTTATAATTAGGGAAGTCCTTTCATCGAGTGTTTTTTTCCTCAGGTAATTAATCTTGCTTACCAGGCGATTTTAATTATCCTTGAATTTTTCACCCAAATAATCCTCCAAAGTGGTGAAAGGCGTTCTAATGATCGAGCCCAAGGGGTGACTAAGGAGGCTAGAAGGGGCTGAAGCTGGGGACGGTTTCACGGCACTACATGTCCTCCTTGTCGAGCACCCAAGCATTTTGGATTTGACCTGTGGAGCTAGGGAAGAACCTTGTTGTTCTTCTTATTGAGCACCCAGCACATCCTCTTGGTTGAAGGGATAAAGATTAGGGGTAGTCACATAGCTTAGGATTGCTACAATTCTCACATCTAATCCCCCTAAGTTCAAGAGAGACCTAAAATAAATTAAAATCAACCTACTTACATTGCACAACATTCATATTTCAAGTTTTGTTGTTTCCTTTCAAGCACTTTTACTTTCAAGCAAATTCTTTACTTGTGAATATTTACATTTGTTGAAGCATTATTTTTTCTATGTCGCAATTATTCTGTATTCCTTGTGAAGTAATTATTTCAAGTGTATCAACTTAGAGCGATCACACCCCAGGAAGCTGCCCGCGTGCACGCACCTGATGCGTCCCCTCTTTTACCCTACGCCATGGCCCCAGGAGGGGGCCCTAAGGCTCCCCCCCCACCTTTACCTCCGGAGATAAAAGCCTTCAGGAAACTTATTACAGCCAACGGCAAACGCACAGCCACAGTGACGCAAAAAAAATTTGCCAAGAAATTGGACGGTATTCCCTCAGTCGATCTCCTAGCAGAAGAAACATGCAGATCTGCTTTGAATCTCGCTGAACGGGGACTAATCGGCCAATTCACAGGCCTATGGCCGTTTCCCAAAGCTGTAGAGGCATTGATTCAGAGAAACTGGAGCCCCCTGGCAAAAGAAGGCATCAAAAGCCATCTCGTAGGCAAGGGATTTTACGCTTTTGTTTTTGATAGCACAGAGGATAGAAATCTCATACTCAGGAACGGACCATATTTCATGGGCCCACAAGGCCTATACCTGAACAAATGGTCACCAGATTTTGACCCGACTCAAGATGTGCCCTCAGTCGTTCCGGTATGGGTGCGCCTCCCTCATCTCCCTTTGCATTGCTGGAACCTGAAGTCTCTGGAATCCATTGGGAACACTCTTGGAAAATACATTGACAAAGCAGACAGAAAGGACCAGTACTCTTGCGCTAGGATATGCGTCGAAGTAGATCTGGAGGTGGGGCTCCCAGAAGCCATCCAGCTAAAGGTCGCAGAATGGTCTCACATCCAAGAGCTGGACTACGAACAGCTCCCATTCAAATGCAGGTATTTCCATGGCTATGGTCACTTCGTCAGGCACTGCAAAAAGAAAAAAGAGGAAGAGGGGGAGATCTCGAAAGGAGAACAATGGACGCAGGTCCAAAAAGCATCTCAACCAAAGAATAACAATAGAACCAAAGGGAAAGGGGCATCAAAAGGTCCTGACGCCCCCACTCCAAGGAAAGCAACCGGGGAAGGAAGCTCAGCCCTCCCAATCCCAGAGGCCCTCAAAAACCCCTTTGAAATCCTCAGCAACCCTCCAGAAACCTCTGATCCAGTGATTGAAGAACTCGAGCAATAGACCCCCCCTCCCACAGCAGGGAAAAACAATGGCGAGGCAGTCTGTCCCGGTTCCCCAATAGGAACCTCCTCCTCTCCTTCCTACGCAGAAATAGCTAAAAAGAAACCCTCGAAAAACTCTGGATCTTCGGAGCATGAATCTTTCGAAAGACCCTCAAAAAGACCTGGGAGAAAATCCCACAAAGAAGCAAGAGAGGCAGAAGCGGAGAGGCAAAAAATGCAAGGAAGCCAATCCACCATTGAGATGTCCATTGGAAGAAATACCAGAACAAGGCTTCCCAAGGGAGGACCTCCCCACTCCAACCCCAGTAAATAATGCATATAGTCTCTTGGAATTGCAGAGGCTTGGGGAACCCATCGAAGGTCGAAGCAGTCAAAGACCTCCTGAAAAATGAATCTCCTAAAATCCTCATGCTCCAAGAGACAAAAATCGAAGGGGAAACCCTCTTAAAAATCAGCAAACTGAAATGGAAGAAAAATGTAGGGAAAGCCATGAGCGCAAGGGGATCCTCCGACGGTCTTGCAACTCTGTGGTCGGAAGACAAGTTCCATCTCGAAAGTTCCTTTGAGACCCAACATTGGATCTACACCAAACTCCAGCACTACTCAAGTAAGATCACCTTCTCTCTCTTTTATTTATGTTCCTGTCCTTTCTGCTGAAAAGAAAGATTGTTGGCAAACTCTATCACTCTTTTTAGAAAATCAGCTCCATAACATCATTATAGCTGGAGATCTCAACTTAATCTTTGAACCAAATGAAAAGAGAGGGGGCAACTGTAGTAGGGACCAAATGCTTCCTCTTGTTGAGGAGCTAATTCAGCAGTGGCATCTCCTGGACTTCAAGCCCATGAAAGGCCTCTTTACTTGGACAAACAACAAAGTTGGAATGGACCACATCTCAGCCCGCTTGGATCAGTTCCTAGTGCAAAGCTCGCTATTGCTGGAAAAGAGGATAATCTCTTCTAAAATACTCCCCAAATTGACATCTGATCACAAGCCCATTCTTTCCTCTGAATGATCAGATGGAAGATATGTTTACCAAGGCACCATGCAGACAAAAACTCTTGAAGTTCATAGATCAAATGGGGTTGGTTCAAAATCCCTTCCTCGTTAAGAGGGAGTGTTGAGAAGAGTAACTCAGAAGGTCTTCTTCCATGTGGTGGCGTCCTAGCATGGAGGGGGGCAATGAAACTAGCCAAGTTGATGAGTTAAATCTTTTTCCTAAGTCTAACTTAGAAAAAGTACATTAAATGTGTTATATTTTAATGTTGACTTAATGAGCACTTTTTTTCTGAAGTTAAAAAGTGAAAATAATTTAAGTTATGGTCTTTTAATCTTGGCCATCCATCTCATTGAGAGAGTGAGGGTTGATCTCTTTGGAGATAGGGTTTTCGCTTGCTCATTGAGATAAAAGAAATTGACTTGGTGCCTGGGGTGTATTATTATTAAGAGACGGCAAATTTCTGTTAGAGAAAGAGATTTCCTTGAGGCTTTGCTGGAAGAAAAGTGAAGAGAAGATGGAGACATTTTGCAGGTGAATCGAGTAGCTTTCCTTGACATTTGCAGAGGTCGTACTTCAGATTTGAGTGAGGGTCGTATTGCCGCCTTTATACACACCTCGGGTAACGTGGAAAAAACTTTAATCCACTGGGTGTGTCCTTGGGGGCAAGTCTCAAGTCAAGGTGCTGTCACCTGATCCTCAACTCCTCCGTCTAGGCCAACTCCTAGCAAAGCCAACGGGGGTAGTCCCTAATAAAAAAATCTAAGGCTTGTTATCCCCTAGCCTAGGGATAACTAAGGAGATTATGTCTCGAGGCCCACAGGTCCTAGACATGGAGTACCAAGAGGCATATTGACTTGAGCCTGGCCCTGGAGGGCCCATCATTCTTCTTCAGCGCCTCCACCTTGTCAGCAACAACAACATCCATCCCAGCGGCCTGGTCCTTCAGTAGCAGTGGGTCTTGCTCCATGAGCTAATGAGTCCGGGTATCATGGTATGTGTCACTCTGATTTTCAAAACATTTGAATATGTGCATTTAATTCTTTTTACTTCTAACGTGTGCTTGGACCTTATGCCTTTCCACCTGTCCACACTTGGGGGGAATGACAAGATGCCCTAGCAAGTTGGTTCCTATAGGGTTTGAGTTTCCACTGGGTGGGTTCATGAAAGGTTATCGTCCGTTCCCACCATACTTACCACTTTTCATCTTTTTCCCTCTCATCCATCCCATACATTGGTTCGGGCATTGGGTTTTCCAAGCTAGCGAAGGGTTGTACCTTACCTTGTGGGAAGAAGGGGCTAAAGGCCCAAAGGGTAAAAGTAGTTGGCAAAAGATAAAAGCTAAAAGACAAAAACCTTCAGATGCTTCGCGAGCCAACCTTCTCATCTCCGTGAAATGCTTGTGGGTAACATTGTCACCACTGGTCACCACGCCAGGGTAGTGTCCCCTAACTAGTCTCTTGAAAGAAAAAGAAATAAGATAAAAAGATAAAAGGCATTGAATGGGTTGGAAACATTTGCATCCATGACAAGGTGCAACTCACCCTCTTTAGAGGCACCCACAAGTAAGCCATACTTTCCTTGTCATCACTGCACCCATTGCTCGGACATCCCTTACCACCTCATCCACTTACATGGCCTGGATTTTTCTTCACCTGGAAACATCCCACGTCCAATGAGAATTAGCCCAATAGGACCTCCTAACGTCCCCTCCAAACCTGGTTTGTAGAATAGCATAACGTCTTTGAGCACTTGTCTAGGAAAAGGGGTTTCATGAACATATTTAAATAACTTGATTATTAGATGTGATTGGCATTGCTATGATCCCTGTGACTTATGAGCCCATGGAGAGCGTACTTGTTTTTGTTTCAAGGCCACACTCGACGGACAGGTACACATGGGGAGATGATTAGTTCGGACCTCCATAGGGCTAAAAGCCCACCAGATGGATGTTGAGATCCCAGTCGGGGGCAGAGACAGATCAGAGGTTTGCACCAGAGAGAGAGGAGGACGTTCCACCAGAGACACACTGGCAGGCCTGGACCCAAGGGGGTCTTGTCCTTCTCACTATGATGTAGGCCTTGAAAGGCCCATGACGTCACCCAACGTTTTGGACACTTTGGAGGCATTTGTGAGCCAAGTGGCACGTGTGGTTTGATCCAGAGGCCCAAGGAGGCCTAACGTTTTGCTCCTGGAGGCCAACATTGCCCTAAGAAGGCCTAACGTCACCCTAAAAGGGCATGATGTCACCTTTTCTGCTTGATTTAGGGTTTATTTATGTCATTTAATGTAAAAACTGGATATTACATGTACACTGGCCATGTTGACCTTGTAAAAACTGGATATTACATGTACACTGGCCATGTCGACCTTGTAAAAACTGGATATTACATGTACACTGGCCATGTCGACCTTTTTGACCTAATTCTGGTCATTGAAACTGTATAAATAAGGGTTTTGCCCTTGAATTTTTTTTTGGATCTTTCACTCACACTTGGTGAGGTCTGAAATTTGCGCCCTATTTGGGGTTACATGACTGAAATTTAGTACGCACTTGTTGAAGGAGGCTAATTTTGGACTATTTTGGCAATTTTCTTGGTGGAAGTGTTCAACTAGGGTATTTGCTTGATGATTCTTGATGAATGTAAGTAATATTTCTGCAATTCTTCTTCATTGAAAGGTTATGGTTATGTTTATCTTGCATTTA
>ML855636.1:6001-18464 GCA_009831015.1 Picea engelmannii | reverse complement strand
TCATCTTAGCTGCAAGGGCTATGATGGTTCTGATCGAAGTGTATCTGGCTACAGGAGCGAATGTCTCTTCATAGTCAATGCCTTCTTTCTGAGAAAAGCCACGAGCGACAAATCTTGCTTTATACTTCTCAATACTTCCATCAGAAGCATGTTTTATTTTAAAGAGCCATTTGGAGGATACCACGCCTTTACTCTTCAGTCTGGGAACTATTTCCCATAGATCATTCTTTATTATGGATTGGTATTCCTCTGTCATGGCATCGGCCCATTCTTTCCTCTGAATGGCTTCCTCAACGCAAGTAGGCTCCTCCTCTAGGAGATCACACATCAAAGCCGTATAACTGGAGAATGGCTTTGGTCTTTTTACCTGTCTCGAGGTTCCTTCATGAACACAATACTTCTCTCCATCTTGAATAAGCTCTCTCGCCCAAGCTGGCTTTCTTTTATGGAGGATTGTCATCTGAGGAGGTTCTTGAGCTTCTATTACATCATGGTCTTCTGGAATTTCCTCATCAGGGGAAGTTACGACTTCCCTCTCTGGTTCTGCAGCTCTGGGAACCTCCCTCACAGCAGTTATGGGGATTACGGGTTCCTCTTCATATACTTCTTCAAGCTGGCATCTTCTTGATTTCTTGAGCGCTACAGCTTTATCAAAGGTCACATCCCTGTTGATCTCAATGTGGCGGTGACCTGGTATATAGATTCTGAAGGCCTTGGAGACCTCACAGTATCCCACAAATATTCCCTTCTTTCCTGAGGGTTCCAGCTTGTTTCTCTTCTTTTTCAGTATATGAATAAAAACTGGGCAGCCAAATATTTTGAGATGGCTTACCTCTGGCTTCTTTCCAGTGAACATCTCTTCAGGGGTCTTGAACCCAAGTGCACTATGGGATAATCAGTTTTGCAAATAAACAGTGGTCATTGTTGCTTCTGCCCATAAGCACATAGGAAGATCTTGATCATGGATCATAGTCTTCACAGCT
Source organism: Picea engelmannii (assembly GCA_009831015.1). Taxonomy (NCBI): domain Eukaryota; kingdom Viridiplantae; phylum Streptophyta; class Pinopsida; order Pinales; family Pinaceae; genus Picea; species Picea engelmannii. The sequence continues at coordinate 17,481 of ML855636.1, read as the reverse complement.
TCCATTATTGTTATGTTCTTCCTTTCAGCTACACCATTCTGTTGAGGATTATAGCGAGTAGTGAGTTCCCTCTTGATCCCAACATCTCTGCAAAAGTTCACGAACTCTTTTGAGGTGTATTCTCCTCCATTATCTGACCTGAGTATCTTAATCTTTCTTTCAGAAAGATTCTCAATCAAGGCTTTGAATTCCTTGAACTTGCCACTAATGGAGGACGATGGCATTGGGCCACACACATCTGAATGAATGAGTTCTAGGACTCCTCCTACTTTGCTGTCTCTCTTCGAAAAGGGGTTCTTGATGTTCTTCCCTTGTGCGCATCCATTACATACGCCTTCATGGTCAACCTTGAGTTCTGGTAAACCTGTGACCGCTTTGCATATGTAGGGTAGCGCCTTGTAGTTGATGTGAGCTAGTCTTCAATGCCAAAGTTCACATGAGTTTTCAATGACGTGGGCCATGGAAGTTTCTGAGTGACCCTTTAGTCTATACAAGCCATTTTCTTCACTTCCAATGATGATTGCTTCATTTATGGTTTCTCCTTTAGCACGTTGCCTTCTACAACCTTCACTATAGCTTCCTAAGGGTTATTACCTGTGACCTGGAACAAGGTCATCAAAACAAGCAGCAAGAATAATATCCTCTTGATAATATAAAGCAATAGCACGAACAATCATCACAGTAGCTCCTTTAGAGCTACCACTTGTAATTTGTCTGAAGCAAAGATTAAAGGTAAGGAATACAATACGAAATGAGGTCAACACTCTCATAGTGTTGTGATCAAACATTCCTCCATGGCAACCTAGAACTAACACACGAGGTTTCTTCTAGAGGAGGTGTTAGTTGTATTAGGCAAATGATTACATTAAGTATTTACTTCTATATGCTCATGTGCTATCGAGTATAATACTTTACAAAGACTGTTATTTCAAATATAGTCATCAACTTAGTTTTCCTTTTGCAAAGTAGAATATTGGTTGCTAGATTAGCTTTATTTCTTGCAATTTCAAGTTGGCAATAAACCATCCCCTCAGCTCCTCGAAAGAGGCCTGGTCAATGTGAATTAGTAATTAGTCTCACATTTCAATTTCAACATTTTATTTTCAGTTTAAAATAAACAAATTCCCCTCAGCTCTCAGTGCGGTTCCTGACCCTTCCATTGCAAGCTAGTCTCGATCTGCTAGAAATAAGTTTCATACACGTTGTGTTGGTCAGTGGTTGATAGATTAATTAGGACAATCTCTAAGTGGTATCATTTGTCTAAGACCTCTACCCTGGGTGTCGTGTGTCAAATCACCTGGCAACTCGCCTTGTTGGATCTGCGGCACACCCGGTCGGCAAGTTTTAGATTGGTGAATGATACATAATGAGGCCCAAACAAATTTCATTAACTCAACATCAATTTATCCTAATAAAACACATGAACTACATTGCCCACGATTCACTTTAAGGCACTGGTCTCAATTTTTACACTCAGCAAAGCCACAGGCTTCATCTTCAATTTGGTTATCTATTGGAAATAATTTAAATGAAACTTGCATCTAACAATTGTTTCTCAGTATCCTTTTGATGCAAGTATATGCTTATTGATTATATATCGTGGTGAATGCTTACTTCATGTTTTATCAGTTTATGGTTGATTGATTGAAAGAATAATAAACTCCTAGATTTCATTTTTTGTACTTAGCTTATTTCAAAGCCTTAGTATATTTGTTAGGGACTACCCCCCTTGGCTTCGCTAGGAGTTGGCCTAGACGGAGGAGTTGAAGATTAGGTGACAGCACCTTAACTCTCACTTGCCCCCAAGGACACACCGAGTGGATTGAAGATTTCTTCCACGTCTCCCAGGTGTGTATAAGGCGGCAACATTTTGGCGTCGTTGCCGAGGATAAATCTTTCTATTCCCAGAACACGACTTGTTTTTTCCTTGTTTTTACTTAGTATTTGATGCTTGTAGTTTATCAGAAATAGACTCAACCATTTGGCAACTCCACTTAATTCCAACTTAACTAGGTATTCAACAAGGAGGAACTCAGAAGGCATACTTAACTTCATTCCTGAACCTGAAAAGGTTTATCGAAGAAGGTTAGCCAAAGCCTCTTTTCGTAGAGTACTTAGTCATTTAGGAACCGAGTCCATTTCTGATATCCACTTGCTTTTTGCTAGCAATAGTTTTACTTCAGAAATGGCCATATATGCTCCATGTGATTTTAGTGCAATAAATAATTATCCACATGCTATTCCTGAAAAGGCAATTGAGAAACTTCCTATCTTTCAAGGTAATATTGCCATTTCGGCCAAAATGCATGTCAAATCATTCATGAGATGTATAAATAAATGGTTTGCTGCACATGATTATGAAGATGTCAAAATGAAGTTATTTGTTCTTTCCTTAGAAGATGATGCTTTAAACTTGTATGAAGACAAGTCGGATAATACATTCAAAACTTTGAAGGAACTCATTGATGCTTTTACTGAAAAGTGGGGGAGAAAAGAGATCACCGTCATCTTTTGGCAGCCCTCAACACAATGAAGAAAAATGAAAATGAAACCATGGACGAGTTCAACAAAAGATTAAATGAACTAGTTTCAAGCATGCACACAGATATCAAACCTCCTGAGAGTGCCATCTTGATCTACTACATTGAGGCATTCGGTGGTGAGATGAGATATCAACTAAGAGATAAGGAACCCACCGACCTCAAAATAGCTCAAGAAACCGCTATCAAGATTGATAAAAACATGCAAGCGTCAGGAAAGTCGAACCTTCCAGTATTCACAAGAGGCAGTTCTTCAAAACAGTCAGATCCTAAAGAGAAAGAAGCAGATCCAAATAATAAAGATCCATCCTATGACCCTTTAAAGGCCATAACAGAGATGATCAAAAGAATGGAGGCAACTCACGCTACCCAACTTAATGCATTCCAGAATAGGTTGATAGCCATGCAGAGGTCCCAAAATCAAAATAATAGATTCCAACCGAGGCCTGGTAATGAAAGATGGCAAAAGAAAGCTCCTCAGCAAGAGCAAAGGCCACCAAATCAGTTAGAGTCTAATAATGTGGTAAATGAGGACATACCACCATTTTGCAAAGCATGTGAAGACTTTCATGAAGAGTCCACTTGTCCAAAATTTTGTCAAATAAATGAGCAAGGCCTCCCTCCAACATACAACTTTCTGGGGCAATCAAGGAGCTTTAACTACATAAACAATTTTGGAGAAACTCACCCCTTGTCAATGGATCATTGGCTTAAAATGCAAGAAAGGTGTGAGCAATCAAATGAAGTAGTTGAGGAGTATGATAATGTCACCAAGTTGTATGGACACAAGCCCACAAAGAGCAGATCCTAGAGATGGCCAGGCATAAGGGAATAGTCTATCAGAGAAAAGGGAAAGATGGTGCAATCAAGTCTCAAGCAAACTTTCCCAAGGTAACTAATCCTATTCCAATTATTGATCTATCTATTGATTTAGGTAGTTGGATTTCAAATGCTAAAATTTTGGTTCCAGTATCAGACCTTATGAAAATCCCTTCACAAAAGGAAAAATTACTTAAAGCAATAAATGTTCCTGATGGTAAAGAGGTTGTTAAAAGTCAAGAGGTTGCTAAGAATCAGGAAAAGGAAAAGGAACTACATAAAGACCCTCCAGTGGTTTTAACTAGCAGAGATAGAACCAAGGAAGAGAATCCCCCTTTCTTTGTGTCTCTCGAAATAAATGATCAATGGTTACACAACTGCATGTATGATTCTGGGGCTTCATCCAACATCATTACTAAAGGAATTTTGCAAAGGCTAGGCCTTAAGGTTACAAGGCCCTATCAAAACATATGTGCCATGGATTCCAGGGAAGTTGAAACCCTTGGAATTATCATAGATCTGCCAGTCAAGCTAGCTTTCCACCCAGATTTTGTTTTTAAAATGGATGTACTTGTAATTGATGTGCCAGATGCTTGGGGTATGCTTGGGGTATGCTTCTCTCAAGAAAATGGGGGGCTCACATGGGTGGTTGCATCAACATGGATTTGTCTTTTGCAACTATCCCATGCCTTCCTCCATCAACTGAAACCTTTAGGCTCTTTAGAGAAAAGGAAAGAAAGTACCATATAGAAGATCCTAAAGAGCAATTCAATGAATTCTTATGCCAAACATCTGACATGGGAAATTTTGCAATTTGTTCAAGCTTCCTAGCACCAGTTGAAGAAAGGTTTAAAGATGAAAAGAAAAGTAATAAGGCTTGGAAGATGAACTTTGATGGTGCACATTCAAGATCAGGAAAAGGGGTTGGGACTGTCCTAGTTTCACCAACTGGAAAATCTTACAACTTTGCATTTAGATTAGAGTTTGCTGCAACGAATAATGTGGCTGAGTATGAAGCACTTCTACTTGGCCTAGAAATTGCAAAAGATATGGGGATCAAAATAATAAATGTCAAGGGTGACTCAGACTTAGTCATTCTCTAGGTTAAAAATAAATTTGCATGCAAAAGTGAAAGATTGAGAAGATACAGAAATGCAATTTGGGATACCATAGATATGTTTGAGGCTGTGGATCTCATTTCAGTTCCTAGGGACCAGAATAGCCTAGCTGACAGTTTGGCAGTTGCGGCGTCAACCCTCCAACCTTCAGAGGATTTAATGAAAGGAGAAGGAAAATTGGAAATAATCTTTAGACCTTCAGTTCCATACAATGTTGATCATTGGAAAGTCTTCAGAGATGACAAACAAATCCTGAGATTCATTCATAATGTGAAAGAATTCTCAGATTTCAATGTCATTTATAAAGAAGAAGGCAAAGAATATGATGAGGCAGATAACCCAATAAAGAATCAAGTCCCTAGAGGAATAGTTGCTTTAGAAAAGATCTTTGACAGGCATGACATGTACAAAAAGAAAAAGGAAGTAGTTAAACCTGGCAGCTACATAGAAATAAACATTGGGACAGAAGAAGTTCCAAGGGTCATAAAAATCGGAAAGGGTACTTCGAAAAAAGAAAGGAAAGAATTAATAAGTCTCGTTAGTGAGTATAGGGATGTATTTGCTTTTACATATGATGAACTCAAAGCTTATAAAGATGATGTATTTCAACATACTATCCCACTCAAAGAAGATACAAAACCTTTCCGGCAAAAACTTAGGCGAATAAATCCTAAGTTGGCACCTTTAGTTCAGGCAGAACTCAAAAAGATGTTGGATGCTGGCATCATTGCCCCAACAAGGCATTCTTCATGGTGCTCTAACTTGGTAGTAGTTAGAAAGAAAAATGGGGGAATAAGGCTATGCATAGATTTTAGAAATCTGAATCTTGCATGCATCAAGGATAATTACCCAATGTTCCACCAAGACTCTGGGACAGGGGGACGTCACATATATAATATAAAAAATATAAAAAATAAAATTTTAAAAATAAAAATAATAATGATAATGTGATAAATCTCAACAATAACATAAATTAATTTTATATATATTTCTTTTTAAATTTTTTTTTTAAATTTAATTTTTTCTTTTTCAAGTCTTACTAGGCAAAAAAAATTTGGGGGGACTTCCAGGAGTCCCCCTTTTGGGGGGGGGACGTCCAGAAGTCCCCCTTTTCAAGGGGGTACGTCCAGGAGTCCCCCTTTTGGGGAGTCTCGTCCCCCACCTTGGGGAGTCGCGTCCCCCCAAGTCCCCCCGCATCTCCCCAAAAAGGGGACGTTGGGAAACGTCCCCCCTGGAGTCCCCTCATCCCGAGAACGTGGGGGACGCGTCCCCGTGGAACATTGTAACTACCCCTTGCCCAACATGGAAACTCTGTTGCAAAGAGTTACTAGGTCAAAAATAATGTCTATGCTAGATGGTTTCTCTGGATACAATCAAGTGTTGGTGAGGAAAGAGGATCAGAATAAGACAACTTTCACCACACCATGGGGCACCTTTGAGTACCTTAGAATGCCCTTTGGACTTTTAAATGCAGGTGCCACGTTTCAGAGAGCCATGGATTTTGCTTTCCATGAGTTGATGGGCAAAATCATCGAAATATACCAGGATGATTTGACTGTGTTTTCAAAAGAAAGATCTGATCATATAAGTCATCTCAGACAAGTGTTCGAAAGATGCCGAAAGTATGGCATCTCCTTGAATCCGGCCAAGTTGATCTTAGGAGTTGATGAAGGTAAATTGTTGGGTCATATCATAACAAAGGATGGGGTGAAAATGGACCCAGAAAGGGTGCAAGCCATACAAGGGATCCCTTTACCCCAAACTAAGAAGGCCCTACAATCTTTCCTTGGTCAAATTAACTTTGTAAGAAGGTTCATCCCAAACTTGGCCGAAACTATGAAACCCATCCAAAGACTTTTAAAGAAAGATGTCAAATTTGAATGGACAGAAGAAGGAAGAAGAGATTTCAAAAGTATTAAGGACGCAATTGGTAAATCTCTTGTACTAATTAGTCCAAACTATGCTAAAGACTTTCAAATCTTCTCCTTTGCTTCTGAGGATACTATAGCAAGGGTGTTACTCCAAAAGAATGACGAAGGTCAAGAGCAACCCATTGCCTTCATGAGCAAAGCTTTGCAGAATTCAGAGCTTAATTATACAACCATGGAAAAACAAGCATATGCTTTGGTCAAATCCCTTAAGAATTTTCAAGTCTACATAGGATACTCAAGAGTTGTGGGGTATGTACCTCACCCAACAGTAAAGGATATCCTTGGACAACAAGATTTCTTGGGGGTCAGGGGAAAGTGGGTTTCGAAAATACAAGAATATGATCTGGAAATAAAACCCACCAAATTAATCAAAGGTCAAGGATTAGCTCAAATGCTAACTGAAGGTAATGAACGAGCTTTGGGCCTAGTATGTCAAAACAGCCAAGTTGGTCCAACTTTATCTCCAGAACTTCAAAAGTTAGAACAACACGAATGATATGCTGATATCATTTTCTTCCTTTCTAATCTCACATGTCCTACTCACTTAATTGGTCACAAAAGAAGAGCATTGAGATTAAAGGCAGCTAAGTATTGTATTATTCAGGATGGATTGGGGTGGAGGAACCCCGATGGGGTAATACTTAGATGTGTTGATGAGCTCGAGTCCAAAAGACTCTTGGTTGATTTTCATTCAAGATTTTGTGGTGGGCACTTTGCAGCCAAAACCACTGCCCACAAAATCCTCAGAGCAGGTTACTACTGGCCTACAATATTTTTAGATGTGCACAAAATGGTTATGGGTTGTCAGCAGTGTCAGTTGTTTACTGGGAAGCAGAAGCTAGCAGCCTTACCATTACAGCCAGTAGTGGTGGAAGCCCCTTTTCAACAATGGGGGCTTGATTTCATTGGTCAGTTTAAAAATAATTTAAGTAATGGCTATACATGGATAATCACAGCAACTGATTATTTCACAAAGTGGGTAGAGGCTATACCCACCAAGTCAGCAACCAATAAAGTGGTCATGGACTTTCTTGAAGACAAAATTATCACTAGATTTGGTGTGCCAGCAAAAATAACTACTGATAATGCCAAAGCCTTTAGTTCTACAAAATTATCTTCATTCTGTTTTAAATATGGCATTATATTGTCCCACTCATCAAATTATTATCCCCAAGGCAATGATCTTGCTGAGTCTAGCAACAAAAACTTAATGTCAATTCTTAAGAAAACAGTTGGGGATAACAAAAGGTCATGGGATAATAAGATCAAGTTTGCACTTTGGGCTGACAGGATCACAAAGAAGAGTTCAATAGGAAAGAGTCCCTTTGAGTTGGTATACGGTCTTGATGTCACTTTGCCAGTTCATCTGAAGCTTCCAGTATATCAGTTTGTCCAGAAGTATGGTTTAGACAAGGATTTTCATCAGAACAGGATTGATCAGATAATTGAGTTGGATGAAAATAGAAGGAAAGCCCTTGATCAAAGTATAAAAAATCAAGAAAAAATAAAGAAGACTTTTGATAAGTCCTCAAGACAAAGGGATTTCCAGGCAGGTGATACGGTCTTTCTATGGGACAAACGGAGAGAGAAGCCAGGAAGCCGCGGCAAGTCTGATAGTCTATGGGCAGGGCCATATATTATCTAGGATGTAGCTGGAAAGAATTCTTTTGTCCTAAGCAGATTGGACGGTGAGAAGTTGCCACTACCAGTAAATGGTCAACTTCTCAAGCTCTTCTTCAACGAAGTCATCTGATGTCCATGGGCCATCTGTTGTATCATATTCTCTAAACCCTATCCTCTGTACTTGAAATTCATTTATTTCTTGTACATAGTTTATTTTTTGTATATAGTTCAATTTTGTAAATTCAGTACATAGTTTGTATATATATACATGTATATTATTTCTGTAGCTTATGTTTAACTTTGGATTTCACATATGGACATGTTATTGACAAAATGTCGGTGAATGCAGGTCATGTGATTCTGGATTCTCGTATGCTTTCCTTCAAAGAACAAAGATCAAGCACACGTCCCCATATGGGGCCAATGTTATCCATCAAAGTTGCACTAGGATGGACTTCCAGCGACCCGCCAAAGATTTGAACATGGTTGTTCAAAATTCAGAGTTCAGAAGTTCAGCCGGTCGTAAAAACCAACCTTTTTTTTTTTGCATTTCCATAAAAAATTGTAATAAGAGATGTTGCATGATGAATTTGTAAAAGGTATTAACCACCTTAAGTCCTAAGCATGAGTTATACTCTGGAGTGTTTTTTCACTTACTAATTATATTTTGCCGTTTTTAGGCAATTTATAATTTATGAGTTTTTCCACTCAATCCCTCCAGAGCCGGAGTATATGCCCCTGGTTAGGCTTCAGCATGGATCTAAGCCTAGTGTCTAATGTATATTACCATGCTAAACATTCTCCTAGAGTCTTATGGAAATGTACTAAGTCCCCTTTAGGATTTTTTAATTTTTTCAGTTAATTAAAAAATTGTCAGAATTCGGCAATTTTTAATTAAAAAATAAAGATGTATTAAACAAGTGGTACTAGGGGACTTCATGTGGCTTGGGGGTGCTCATTTTTGGACCTAGAGCACCCATATTACCTAAGTACCCACTTTGTTGAGCAAAAATAGTGATTTTAATCACTTAAAAGTCATTTTTGCTTAAAAAACTCAAAAAAGTCAAAATAAAATCAAGAAAATCAGCATATGCAAAAATCAAGGAAACATGTGGGGACTTGTTGGAGACAAATAAAGCATCAAAAGGCTATGTGGCAGCAAATGGATGACTTTTATTGGTTAAGGAAGTAAAGTGGGGCATGTGTTATATTTATTTGAGCATGTGCCAATAAAGGGGTGCGCACCTCTTGAGAGGTGGTGCATTCCCATGAGGGGCAGCCAACCTCTTGAGAGGTGGCACCCCCATATCTATTGAAATCTGCTATGTGGCGAATAATTAGAGTGTTCGGAGAGGTGGCAGCCTCCTCCCATACACTTGGCTGCCCTTTTCCCTCCAAGTGGTGCGCACCTCCTCACCAAGTGGTGCGCCGCGCACCTCCTCACCAAGTGGTGCGCCCTCCTCCATGATAAACTCATGTGCTCTCCTATATAAAGCAGCCTTCTCCCATTGTTGAGTTACTTGGAGCTCTTGGAAGAATCACTTGTGTACTATTCCTATTGTAATACTCTTTTCATATTGGAATAAAAGAAGACTTTGGAGGTCAAATTGGTGGATTGGCCAAGTGTGTGGATGCATATGTGTATGAGGTGATATTATTCTATTTGTTTCTTGCTTTTATATGTTGGTTAATGTGGCCTTATAAGAGTACTATTACTCAATAGGGTAGGATTGTTAAGCTAGTTTGATTAGCTATCTTGCTATTCATTTACTTGAGTGATTTTAGATGCAATACTTGTTTGGTTTAACATATTGTGTTGTAAAGTCTCTTTTGTAGGTGATACCATGTTCTAACCCTTTCTTTGCAAGTGATTGAAGAATTTGATACCTCAACTTGGAGAAGTGGATGATCTAGCTTGACTCTTCCTCTTTCCAAGTCCTTTGAAAGATCCCTCCACAATTCACCAAGAAGGACTCCAGTGCCCAATATTTTCCAAGCACAAGCTTGTTCTCTTTCTCCTTCTCTTTAAAGCAAAATTTCTTGGTTACTTTACATATATATGCAAGCAAGTTTGGATCTAGTTTATCAAGCTAAATCGTCATTTCCTTTCATGCATGCAAGTGACAGCTTAGATCTGATTTCTGTTTCTTAAAGTTGCTATCTTAAGAATCTAGATCTAGTATAAGAAAGTAGTCCTTTGCTCAAGTAACTTTTTGAAATTTCTAAAGGGTTAAAGGCTAACATTTTCCAAGTATTTTCTTTGTTCAAATCTAGCATCTAAGTGCTTTAAACTTGTTGTTTTAGAACAGCCACAAAAGACCCTAAGAAAACTAGCTTTCTAGCTTGAGTTTCTTAGTTCTCTTTTGTCGAATTTTGTAGAATTTAACTTAGAAATTTTCGTAGATTTTTTATAATAACCAAAGACACTCTTAAAGTGTTTTTGGCCATCTTGTGTACTCTTTTGTTTGTTGTTTTGTGCAGGTCATTGAATAAACAAGGGGAGACTCTGCCAAAATTGGGCGGATTAGTAGCATTTGGGACTTCCGGAAGCATCCTACATCTTACTAAAACTTTGCATAATTTGTAAAACCTTTATTCATTGTTGTAAGGATCCAAAATCCTTTGAAAAGATCTAAAGACTCTTAAAAGAGCACTTGTAACCGAGTTAATAAAATAAGTGAAGCTAAGGAGGCTTCACTTTTCTTCTTTTCCCTTCAAGGGGGGAACCGGTGTGGTTGTGTTGTGTTTTCATGCATAGTTTCCTTTTTTGCTTAAAGTCTAAATTTATCTCATGATCTAAGGAGTAAGTAAAGGAATCAAATCTTATAAGTCTCAAAGCATTACACAACGTTTAGATTAGTTTTCCTTTTGCAAAGTAGAATATTGGTTGCTAGATTAGCTTTATTTCTTGCAATTTCAAGTTGGCAATAAACCATCCCCTCAGCTCCTCGAAAGAGACATGGTCAGTGTGGATTAGTAATTAGTCTCACATTTCAATTTCAGCTTTTTATTTTCAGTTTAAAATAAACAAATTCCCCTCAGCTCTCAGTGCGGTTCCTGACCCTTCCAGTTGCGAGCTAGTCTCGATCTGCTGGAAGTAAGTTTCATACACACTGTGTTGGTCAGTGGTTGATAGATTAATTAGGACAATCTCTAAGTGGTATCATTTGTCTAAGACCTCTACCCTGGGTGTCGTGTGTCAAATCACCTGACAACTCGCCTTGTTGGATCTGCGGCACACCCAGTCGGCAAGTTTTAGATTGGTGAATGATACATAAGGAGGCCCAAACAAATTTCATTAACTCAACATCAATTTATCCTAATAAAACACACGAACTACATTGCCCACGATTCACTTTAAGGCACTGGTCTCAATTTTTACACTCAGCAAAGCCACAGGCTTCATCTTCAATTTGGTTATCTATTGGAAATAATTTAAATGAAACTTG
>ML855635.1:8623-28178 GCA_009831015.1 Picea engelmannii | reverse complement strand
AATTTAAATAATTAAACTAGATAAACAAGTTATTCATATTATTCATATTGACTATGTTGACCATAGTCAACATGACAATCCAACATAACCAATGAGGAACATATCAATTTAACATAAGTCAACCAAGATGAATGTTGCAATGTGACATAATCATTGAGGAACATTCCACTCCACATAAGTCAACAAAAATGAATGTCACAATGTGAAATAAAGGCAATCATGCTCAACCATCATCAACATTGTCACCCATAGTAAACCATGTTCAACCAAGTACATCATGGTCAACAATAGTCAACCATGGTGAAACAAACTCAATACAAAATAACTTTTGAATAATGTTGTAATGCAACATAACCATTGAGGAATGTAGCAATTTGTTTAAAGTCAACCAAGATGAATGTTGCAAAGTGATATAACCATTGAGGAATGTTTCAATGCGACATAACTCTTGGTGAATGTTGTGACACACATAGTCAAGGATAGTCAAACAAAATCAATGCAACATAACCCTTGAAGAATGTTGCAATGCAACATAACCATTAAGGAATACAAGTAAGCCAAAATGAATGTCACAATGTGAAATTAATTTAATCATGTTCAACCATAGTGAACAATGGTCAACCATGGACATCATGTCAACAACAGTTGACCATAATTAACCATAATCAAAGAAACTTGTTGCAACACAAGCATTGAAGAATGTTGCAACACAACATAACTAGTAATACACGCATGAATTCAACATAAGTAAGCCAAGATGAATTTCACAATGTGACATACAATCAATCATGATCAACCATAGTCAACATGTGGTCATATATAATAAACCATAGTCAACCATGTACATCACGGTCAACCATTGTTAACCACAATCAAACAAACTCAATGCGACATAAGCCTTAATTTTTTTTGCAATGTGATGTAACCATTGAAGAACATAACAATTTCAAATAAGTCAGCCAAAATGATTGTTGCAATGAGACATAACCATTGAGGAACATCACAATTGACATAAGTAAGTCAAGATGATTGTCACAATGAGGCATAAAGTCAATCATGTTCGACCATAGTAAACATTGTCATCCGTAGTAAACCATGGCTAACCATGTATATCATGGTCAACCACAATCAATCATAGTCAATCACAATCAAGTAAACCAAATGTGACATAACTGTTGAACGATGCTTCAATGCAACATAACCATTGAGGAACATAGAAATTTGACATAATTTAGCCAAGAAGAATGTTGCAATGTAAAATAACCATTTAGGAACATTCCAATCGACATAAGTCAACCAAGATGAACGTTGCAATGTGACATAAAGCTAATCATGTTCAACCTTAGTAAACATGGTCACTTATAATAAACCATGGTCAACAATACTCAACCATACTCAACCACAATCAAACTAACTCATTGTAACATAACCTATAAATAATGTTGTAATGCAACATAACCATTGAGGAACGTAGCAATTTGACATGAGTCAACCAAGATGAATGACACAAAGTGATATAACCGTTGAGGAACATCATAGTCAAGCATAACCCTTAGAGAATATGCAATGATTCATAACCATTGAGAAAAAACATTAAGTCGACATAAAGAATGCCGCAATGTGACATAACCTTTGACGAACATAGCAAATTGACATAACTCAATGTTGCAATGCAACATAACCATTGAGGAACATAGCAAGCCAACATAACTCAACCAATCATCTTGAATCATTTTCAAACATGGTCAATCATAGTCAATCGAAGTTAAACATAGTTAAACATGATCAACCAAAGTCAACCATATTCAACCATTGTAAACCATCATGAACCCTACTCAACCATGGTCTTCCATAGTCATAATCACCCTTATTCAACCATAGTCAATAATGGTCAAACATGGTTTACCATAATCAACCATAGTCAAACATTTGAATTATGGTTAATGATGGTCAAACATAATAAACCATGCTCAAACCATTATTAACCATAGCCAAACACGATGAACCATTGTCAAACATTTTAAACATGGTCAAATGTAGCCAACCATTGTCAATCATGGTTAACCAAAGTCAATTATAGTCAACCATACTCAAACATGATCAACCAAAGTAAACCATATTAAACCATTGTTAACCAATGAACAATGATGCAATGTAATATAACTATCAAGGAACATTGAAATTTGACATAAGTGAGCCAAGAAAAATGTTGCAATGTGACATAATCATTGAGGAACATTGCAATTGACATAAATAATCCAAGATGAATATTGCAATGTGACACAAATTCAATCATGCTCGACCATAATCAACATGGTTGATGTAATATAACCATTGATAAACATAACAATTTGACATAAGTCAACTAAGAAAAATATCACAATGTGAATCTTTGTAATAAAAGATTCATGGGCCTAGATATAACATGCTTTAAAGAATTAATCCCACAAAGTTTCACAATTTGTGAATTGGTTAGTATTGATTAGATTGCTTCCCTATGATATACCACTCATTTGTTCATCCGCATCGTTACAACTCATGAGTTGTATTTTTATTCGTGACATGCATACCTTCTTACCTTTTGGTTAAAAGTGTCAGATTCATCATGTGAATTTTTATTGAAATTTTGGTTAAAAGATTCAGATAGATCCAAGTGTAATTTTGTGTAATTCTTTTGGGTTGCTATTGAAAAATAGCTTTTATTTGAGTGTTTTTTTTAAATAACAATCAAATCATATGTAAGTAGGAAATAACATCTAATGCCTATACGAATATAATGTGTACAAACTCAACTTAGGTCATGAAATTTCATTTGCTAAAGAAAAAACATCTAAGTGCATTAAGTCTTAAGTTATTTAGGACAAATAAATTCAAATTAAAATAAAAAATTGCACAATTCAATTTAAGTTATAAAATAACATCAAATGTACTAAGTTGCTCGAATCAATTATTATGGGTTGTTTTTGAAAAATATCTTATTTTAGGTGTTTTTCATTTTGAGTAATTTTTTTATTATATGTCAATCAAATAATTATATAAGTAGAAAATAAACATAACACCTTTGACCTAGAAATATAGATAATGTAGCTTTGATAGTAAACATAACACTAGGAATTCCACAGTACAACATCACCCCCGATGAACGTTGCAATGTGACATAACCATTTAGCAACATAGAAATTTGACATAATCATTTAGCAATGTAGCAATTTGACATAACCATTTAGCAATGTAGCAATTTGACATAAGCCAACCAAGATGAATGACACAATGAAACATAATCATTAAGGAATGTTCTAATGCAACATAACCCTTGAGGATCATTACAACACGACATAACCCTTGATGAATGCTGCAATGTGACAAAACCATTGATGAACATAGAAATTTGACATAAAGTTAGGTAAGATTAATATCTCATTGTGACATAACAATCGACGAATGTCACAATCCAACATAACCCTTGATAAGTCAACACTTGAGGATTGTTACAATGCGACATAACCCTTGATGAATAAAACCATTGACGAACATAGATATTTGACATGAAGTTAGCCAAGATGAATGTCACATGTGACATAACCATTGATGAATGTTGCAATCCAACATAACCCTTGATGAAAGTCACAATGCGACAAAAACCCTTCATGAAGGTCATATTCAACATAACCATTGAGGGATGTAGCAATTTGACATAAGTAAGCCAAGATCAATTTTATAATGCAACATAACCATTGAGGAATGTAGCATTTCGACATAACTTAGCCAAGATGGCTGTCATAATGTGACATAACCATTGTAAAAGCTCATAATCCAACATTTTATCAGTCATAGCCAATCATACTGAACCAAATTCAACCATGGCTAATGATAGTCAACATGGTCATCCATAGTAAACCACGGTCAACCACATTAAATCATATTCAACCAAAGGTAAACATGATCAAGCATAGTCAATCATGGTCAACCATAGTCAAACATGGCGAATTAAAGTCAACCAAACTCAATACCATATAACTCTTCATGAATATTATAATTGAACATAACCATTGAGGAATGTATGAAGTTGACATATGCCAATGAAGAATAAAATTATAGTAGATATAATCATATTATAAACCTCTTAGTGCTATTCAACCATGGCCAACCAAAGTCAATCAAATTCAATGCAACATAATCCTTCATAAATGTCATGATGCAACATAACCATTGAGGAACGTAGCAAGTCAACATATGTCAACAAAGAATGATATATCAATATATATAACCATATTACAAGCCTCTAAGTG
Source organism: Picea engelmannii (assembly GCA_009831015.1). Lineage (NCBI taxonomy): Eukaryota > Viridiplantae > Streptophyta > Pinopsida > Pinales > Pinaceae > Picea > Picea engelmannii. The sequence continues at coordinate 23,889 of ML855635.1, read as the reverse complement.
CCACAATGTCACATAAATTCAATCCAACCTCTTAATATCACATGTGACATAACCATTACAAGGGACTATATGATTAAATAAACGTCTACTTATAATTATGAGGGGCTATATGAAATGAAATGAAAACAAATTCTAAGATAAGGTAAATGTCCCATATTACGTTGCAATAATCATGAAAGTAAACATGGACTCAATTGAATTTCAATTCTACAAGGGCACTAAGTAGATACTTTACAACAAGGAGCCAAAATAAATAAGGTTCAACCAAGAGAAACCCTATACAATATTACAGGGCTAACCCATAATCAACCAAAGGTAAACACAATCAAGCATAGTTAATCATGGTCAACCATAGTCAACCATGGCCAACCAAAGTCAACCAAACTCAATATGACATAACCCTTCATGAATGTTGTAATTCAACATAACCATTGAGGAACATGCAAGTCGACATATGTAAACCAAGAATAACATTGCAATAGATATAACCATATTATAAACCTCTTAGTGTTAGTCAACCATGGCCAACCAAAGTCAATCAAACTCAATGTGACATAACCCTTCATGAATATCATAATGCAACATAACCATTGAAGAATGTAACAAATCAACACATGTCAACCAATAATAGCATTGCAATATATATAACCATATTATAAACCTCTAAGTGTCACAATGTGACATAATATTCAATCCAACCTCTTAATGTCAGAATGCAACATAGCCATTATGAGGGGTTATATGATTAAAAAAAGGTTTACTTATAATTACAAGGGTCCATATGCAATGAAATGAAAGAAATCTCTAAGATAAGATAAATGTCCCATATTATGTTGCGATAATCATGAAAGTAAACATGCACCCAATTAACTTTTAGTTCTATAAGGGCACTAAGTAGATACTTTGCAACAAGGAGCCAAACGAAATACGGTTCAACCAAGGGAAACCCTTATACAATATTATCATCACTTCTTCCAATGTAGTATTTAATCCTAAAATGATATTGCCATTAGCTAGGACTAGAAGAACAGTAGTTGTTTGGATATTATTCTTTAACAAGAACTTCAAGGAGAAACACATGATAGCTACCCGTAATGTGAGGATTATGGATCAAATAATCATCACAACATAATTCCTTACAAATTCCTAATAGCTCCAGAGGTGAACAATTTGATAGTCAACATAACTTTTGAGGAGGGACATAACCCTTGATGAATGTTGCAATGTGACATAACCATTGACAAACATAATAATTTGACATAATCCAACCAAGATGAGTGACACAATGGGACATAACCATTAATGGATGTTGCAATGCAACATAACCCTTGAGGATTGTTGCAACTTGAAATAATCCTTGATGAACATCACAATGTAACAAAACCATTAAAAACATAACAATTTGACATAAAGATAGTGAAGATGAATGTTGCAATGTGATGTAACCATTGAGGAATGTTGCAATCCAATATAACGCTTAATGAAGGTTGCAATGCAATGAAACCCTTTATCAACATCATATTATAACATAACCATTGAGGGATGTAGCAATTCGATATAAGTCAACCAAGATGAATATTGTAATGCAACAAAACCATTGAGGAATGTAGAAATTGGACATAACTAAGCCAAGATGAATATCACACATGACATAATCATTGCAAAACCTCACAATTCAACATATTATCAACCATATCCAACCATGGCCAACCATATTGAATAAAAGTCAACAATGTTAAAGGATAGTTAACATGGTCATCCATAGTAAACCATGGTCAACCACATTCAACCATAGTCAACCAAAGGGATGATCGACTATAGCAAATCATGGTCAACCATAGTCAACCATGGAAAACCAAACTCAACCATACATAATGCGACATAACCCTTCATGAATGCCTACAATGAGATGTAACCATTAAGGAATGTCACAATCCAACGTAACCCTTGATGAAGGTCATAATGTGACAAAAAATTTGATGAAGGTCCTATTATAACATATCCATTAAGGGATGTGGAAATTTGACATAAGTAAGCTAGGATGAATGGTGTAATGCATCATAACCATTGATTAACATGGTGATTCAACATAACTAAATTGAGATGAATGTTAAATTTGGACATAACCATTGAAGAGCCTCATAATCCAACATATTATCAGCGATAACCAACCATGGCCAACAATATTGAACCATAGTCAATCACGTTTAACAATATTCAACAAGGTCATCAATAGGAAACCATAGTCAACCACATTCAACCATAGTTAACCAAGGTAAGCATGATCAACCATAGTCAATCACGATCAAGCATAATCAACCATGGCCAATCAAAGTCAACCAAGCTAATTGCAACATAACCCTTCATGGATTTCTATAATGTGATGTAACCATTCAGGAATGTCACAATCCAAAATAACCCTCAATGAAGGTTGCAGTGCGACAAAACTATTGATAATGTTTTATTGCAACATAACCATTGAGGGATGTAGAAATTCAACATAATTAAGACAAGATGAATATCATAATGCAACATAACCATTGAGGAATATAGAAATTCGACATAAGTAGATTCCACTATAGTCAAACATAGTCAACATATGTTAATAAAGTCAACCTTAGTCAACCATGTCCAACCATGATTAGCAATGGTCAACCATGGTAAAAAATGGTCAACCATAATCAATCCTAACTAACCAAATTCAACCATAATCAACCATGGGTAATTGATCCGAAATGGATTCGAACAAGTTTTTGTAAGAATCGGTATCTACAAGTGTAAGTAGGCAATTAATGAAGGTTAGTTAAGCTACTAAAGACAATGCTAATGTAAAAGAAAATGAGGCAAAAGAAAAAAAGAGAGAATTAAATGGATAATAAAAATAATAATAGGAGAGAGGGTTGAGTAATGGGAAATGAAGGGTCATGCCTATTGGCCTTCCCTTCCCATTACCCCAACTCTCCCTATTTCTTATTGTATTTTCATTCTCAAAGGGTCTATTGGCCAAGGAGAGAAGGATGCACAAAGAGACATTAGTTGCATTGTAAACCATAGATTGCCAAAATAGATTGAGAAACCATTTGAAGTTGATTTTACCATTTGGGTTTCCAAGGTAAATATGGTGTCCATTGTGTTTCAAATTTGTTCGATATTTCTATGTGATTGCGGTCTTTAGTTTTGTGTGTGATATTATTATTGCTTATTCATGGTTAATCATTGCTAGTAATTGCATCCATGGTTTTAATGAATAATTCAAAGCTATAACACTATTATTTTCACTCATAATTTCATTCTCCATTGGAATTTTAATGAATACCAATAGCTTTGGAATGACTACTATCAATCCATAGCTCAAACGAAATCAAGGGTAGAGAATTACTAGCTATTGGCCATTGTTTCTATTTCTAGTCTCTTGTAACCAACAATTCTCTCTCCATTCAAATTGTGGCATTGTCTCCGATTCAATTTCTTATTTTTTGGGTGTCACAACCCCACACGACGCTTGTCCAATCTTGTAATTGTACACCTCCTAAGGGCATGTGACATCGCGATGGTTTTTACCTGGCTCCTTGGAAACACCAAGGATACTTTGTCCATACTACGCCTCTTCACCTAGAGCATACCCATAATTCATTCTATGCTACGGGCAAGTCACACTCCAACTTTGTGCAACTCACTTGTATACTTAGATAGTCTTGTTAATAGCTTAACAATTGGTCATTTAAGCATACATCCATGAACATGTGAAAAAAAGAGAACAATTGTGAAACAAAGAAGAGAACACATAGAAATAGTGCAGGTGGCACAAGACGTGCATAACACCCGACTACGTGTTATTATTTTGAAACAATTACAATATGGACACTATTGTCTCAGTTTACAACTTCGACAAATTTTCATGACTCGCCTCACCTCTCTAAGACACTTATACACAGATTCATCCCAACAAGAATCTCTGTCGCAACTACTTTCACAACCCATGTGGTGTGCCCCAAACATGCACCCTTATGCAAACTCATTGTCTCTTCTTTGTCACAAACTTCACCAAGCTAACACAAACTTTGGTTCTACCTCATAGCACGACTCACACAGACCTACGTTCAGGATTCCCCAAACTCTCCTTATGCGTCCCACTCTTGGTTACTTGTCTGTCATGTCTTCACAACTCTGTGCTTTGTTCTTCCTTGCCTCATAACCTTGCTTAGTTGCTTGACATGCTCTCCATGCCTTCTTGCTCCTTCTACTTTCCTTGGTTGTGTTCCCTTGTGTTTTAATACAGATTCCAAATGTCACCTTTACGAATTGTTGCATACTTTGGATGTGTTGCACCCCTTTGTGGGCCAATGTGGCCAAACAAACCAATGCGTCCCTTCACAGACCTACCCACCCATGAAACTATGCACTCGTCAACCCTTTACATCCCTTTGGATCGACGTGCCCCAACCTTAGGTGTAGTCCTCATGATAATGCATCCCAACCTCTTTGGTGCACCTTTTCCTCACGTGTTTCCTTGAACTGGTGATGTGACTCTCTGTGGGTGTGCTGATGGGATCATTGAACATCTCCAATGTGCCCATGCTACCAAGGGAAGGCGAGTTCACTCCTTGGGTGCATGCCCAAGTCACCCCGTGTTAGAAAAATAGGATCATGGAGCAATAAAATAAAACAAATGCGGAAATAAAACACATAAGATACACAATACAATAGAGACATAGATATACGTGGTTCACCTAGTGTGGGATACATCCACCAAATACATTTCCATGTCCTTCCTTTATTATTATCCAACCAATGAAGGGATACAACCTACAACACACCCACTGTAACTTCCTCTTCTTTCTCTCACAATATCCTCTCTCAGAATACAATATTCTCAATGATCCATAGCCACAATATATTTCCCTCCTAAAAGAGGGTTGCCTTTTGGGGCAAAAAACCCTAACATAACTTCTACTATCAGATCTACGACCTTATAATAAATGGTCCAGATTTACTATGAAATTACAATATACATTTACAAGGAAAATTTCATTCGGGGGCTTCGCCCCCGAACCCCAGCAGGGGGGGAAATCCCTCGCTGCACTCCTTCACGTGGAGGGGTGTACAATATTCCAGGGTGTAAAGTTTGTATGGGGTATAAACATAGCTAAAAACAAAGACCTATGAATCAAGAAGATAATCAGGCTCCACACCAACAATCTCCCACTTGGAGACTGATCTCAACAACTCCACCGCTGCTGTATTTGTTGAACTATGATCTTTCTTGGACCTGGAAAATTTCTCATCTTCCCCTTCATGCTTGAAGACCAACTTAAACTAATAAGGAAATTAATTTCTCCCTGGTTACTCCCTTTGTTAACATGTCTGTAGGATTCTGGCTAGTGTGTATCTTTTCCAATTTCAAATGTTCATCTTCCAAAACGGATCGTATGAAATGGTACCTCAACTGTATATTCTTAGTCTTTGAATGGAAGACTGAGTTCTTTGCAAGATGAATGGCACTCTCACTGTCACAATACAACATGCTATTCTCTTGCTTCTTTCCTAATTCCTCCATAAACCTCTGTAACCAAGTTATTTCTTTACTAGCCTCTGTAGCAACAACATACTCTGCTTATGTTGTTGAAAGTGCAACAACCTTTTGCAGTTTTGAAATCCAACTTATTGTTGTTCCACCTATAGTGAAAACATACCCTGTGGTGCTCCTCCTGCTATCTTTATCACCTGCCATATTTTAATCAACATATCCTTGTAGAACAATGTCTGAACCTCCAAAACATAATGCATGAGTAGAAATACCTCTTAAATACATGAGAATCCACTTTACTGCCTCCCAATGTTCTTTACCTGGATTGTTCATATACCTTCTCACAACTCCCACTGTGTGTGTAATATTTGGTCTTGTGCAAACCATTGCATACATCAAGTTGCCAAATACTGATGAATAGGGGACCCTGGGCATGTATTTTATCTTCTCCTGTGTCCTAGGACACATTTCCTTAGTTAATTTGAAATGGCTGGCCAAAGGTGTACTAACTGGTTTTGCATTCTGCATTCTAAACCTCTCCAACACCTTTTCTCTATGTACTCACCCTGAGACAATGTCAATTTGTGATTTTTCCTGTCTCTTGTTATTCTCATACTAGGATTTTCTTTGCAGCATCAAAGTTCTTCATCGAAAATGAATCAGTTAATTTCTTCTTGAGCACATTTATATCCTGCATATTAGACCCTGCAACAAGCATGCCATCTACATACAATAGAAAGATAATATAGCTTCCATTTTCTAGCCTTTTAAAATAAACACAGTGATTAGAATGACATCTACTATAACCTTATTCTGTCATAAACTTTTCAAACTTCAAATACCACTGCCTTGGAGTTTGCTTTTGGCCATACAAGCTCTTCTTCAACCTACATACCAAATTCTCCTTCCCTTTGACCTCATACTCATGTGGCTGCTGCATATAAATCTCTTCCTCCAAATCCCCATGGAGAAAAGTTGTTTTTACATCTAATTGTTCAAGATGAAAATATTCTACTACCACAAGACTTAAAATAGTTCTAATTGAAGTCATTTTAACAGTAAGAGAAAATATTTCATCAAAATATATACCTTTCTTTTGTGCAAACCCCTTTACAACAAGTCTAGCCTTGTACCTGTTATCCCTGATTTCTAGGGATAACTAGGAGATCATGTCTCGAGGCCCACAGGTCCTAGACATGGAGTACCGAGAGCAGTATTGACCTGAGCATGACCCTGGAGGGCCCATCTTTCTTCTCTTTCATCAGATTTGTCTTGTCAGCAGCAACAACATCCATCACCATCGGTCTGGTCCTGTATTGGAAAATGCTCTTGCTTCATGAGGTAATTGGTCTAGGTATCATGGTATGTGTCATTTTTGATCATTATAACCTTTAGATATATGCATCTTATTCCTTTTATTTCTGACAACTGCTTGGATCTTACATGGACCCGCTTGACCATGGTTGGGGGGATTAACATAATGCCTTAGTAAGCCCGTATCCATAGGTTTTGGTTTGCCACTGGGGGGAATTGTGAAGAGCCATCGTCCGCTCCCATAATATTATCACTTTCCATCTTATCTCCCGCTCATTAGCCCCATTCCCCTAGTCTAGACATTAGGATGATCTGTCTGTGGGGTTGCACCATTATCTTGTGGGAAGAAGGGGCTAAAGGCCCAGAAGGTAAAAGAAGATGGTAAAAGATAAAAGCCAATAAAAATAAGACCTAGAGATGCTTCACCCAGGGATCCATGAGAAGGTGATAAAAATCCTCTCAGTAAGAAACAAGAGGGACCCAAGAAAAATAAACAAATAAGACCTAATTATGAGAATAGGAGGTCTCATCACGAGCCAGCCTATTAGGTTCATGGGTACTTAGCAGTATGACATTGCCATCATATGGTTACCACGCCAAGGGCAGTGACCTTTGGTTGCATGGCCAAGGGAAAGGGTGTCTCATCACGAGCCATCCTTATCATTTATGTGAAGGTACTTGTGGGTAACACTGTCAGCTCTGGTCACCACGCCAAGGCAGTGTCCTCCGATTAGTCCTTGGATAACAAGAATGAAAATAACAAAATAAGATAAGAATAAAAAGAAAAAGGGCTTGGGAAAAAATTGCATCCATGACAGGTACAACTCGCCTTCTACAAAGGCACCCACAGGTAAGACCATGCATCCCTAACTCTCACTCTACCCTAATCCTAGACATCCCTTGACCACATCACATTGATTTACATGGCTTGGATGATGCCCCTTGAAAACTTTCCTTTTCTTATGGATGCTAGCCTAATAAGGTGTCTTGTCTTTTTCTTCAGCTTTGTATTGTAGGTCTTTGTAATATTTTTGAGCTATTGGATGATCTATCCGGATTTTTATGCATATGTTTGATAACCTTAATGATGAAACATGATTAACATTGCTATGATCCTTGTGACTAATGAGCCCATGGAGGGCGAAGTTTTTGATGTGCAGGACCATGCCCGACGGACAGGTACCAAGTGGAAAGGTACACATGGGGAGATGATTAGTTCGGACCTCCATGGGGCTGAAGATCCCATCAGATGGTTGCTGGGACCCCATCAGGGGCAGAGACATGACAATTATTGGTCGAGCCTTTGCACGAGAGAAGAAGGAGAACGTTTTCATCCAGGATGCCTTGGCTGAGCCCAGTCCAGGGGGGTTGACCCACTGCAGGTGGAACGTGCCCCTTTTGATGCCCCAGGACGTCATCTAGAAGCCATGACATCACCTCCAGTGTATGGCATCTTGACAAAGCATTTTGGCACATGTGGTAGAGTTTGGAGGCCCAAGGAGGGCCAACGTTTGTCATCTTGTGTTGCATTTTTCCCTAAAAAGGGCCAACGTCTCCCTCAGAGGGGCTTGACGTCCTTCTTATTACTCATTTAGGGTTTCATTTAAACAGTTTAAAGTAAAACAATATGATTTTTGGTTTGTAGCCTTATCGGCTATTTTTTTTAATGACCTAAAATTAATTAAAAAGTCATGATACTGTATATATTGAGGATGTTTTTCCCTCATTTGAACATAACACAATTCACTCACACTTGTGAGGTCTGATTTTTGCGCCCTTCTAGGGTAGAATTGTCTTCTAAGTGAGGTGCACTTGTTATTGGAAGGATTTTTTGGCATCTTTTGGAATTTCTCTCCAAGGAAGGTTTACAACTAGGGTTTTCACATGCTTTCTTCATGATATGCAAGTGATTTTCTTGCAAAACTTCTTAATTGAACAGTTGTAGGTTTAATTTCTTGCATTTGATTATTAAATTGCTGATTTGAAACCCTAGGTAACAAGCACACAAGTAGGTCCTTGTTTCATGTCCCCTTAGAGAGAAATATTTCAGCCATTGAAGAAGAAGGATTGAGCCTAGCCTTTGCTACACTCATCTTGCTTCTTCCCTTAAGCTAGCATTTAATTTTATAGGTTGAAAAGGAGGTGACGTCCTAGGCCTAGGTTATCTACACCTAGGGCCATCATCTTCTAGGGTTTGAAAGCCTTGTCTTTACAACACTTTCTCTCACCTCATCCTTTAGTTAAATTTATCATTTATGCTAGCCGTTTTGCCAAGTTGACCTAAGGAAGGAGGAAAGAGCACGAGGCCTTGCTTAAGCAACACTGGAGTGAGACTCTTTCCCCTAGGGTTTTGATTGTAGGGCCCTGCCTTTGCAACACTCTATAACCCTTCCCTCTTGTCATTAAGTCTTCATCCTTTCAAAACTTTGTGCCCTTTTCTTGTTTGAATCCATATACCCTAAGGCACTGATCTCAGATGCACAACGTTGAAGTCCTAGTGTTCAAAACAACTCTCAAAACTATAAATCTTGAAACCCTAACTAACTAAGCTAACCCTAACTAAGGTTGACGTCATAGTTGGTTATTTTTGACACAGCAAGCATTTATCTTTTATGAGAAATTGAATGATGATCTAAAGCATTTACTGAGTAAGGTGTTGGTTGGATACATTATTGGCTTTGTCATCTTGATAGTTATTGATGAATTGATGATTTTTCCATAGCTAATTGACAAACGTTGATCTCATTGATATCTATTGCTTTACATTGCTTAAATCATATTAGATAGTCATATGAAGTACTAACCCACTGAATTATAGCCTGCATATATTCTCTATTGTTGTCTTGTTTTGGGTAGGTGTTCTCTTTGGGCATACACTTTTTTATTGGCTGATTAGCCGGACTATCTGACCTTGGTGGTAAACTGTGAGGGGGGAAACTTCAACCTTGACTTTATACCTTTGCCTCTTTAAAACCCCAGGTTGCCGGAGACGTTTCCCCTAAGTTAACCTCCCTAAATAGAAAGAACCTCCCCATTGTGGTGACATTGGGTGGGGAAGGTTCTTGTTTCGCCAATTTGACCTCTATCCTTCAGCCTTCAAACCTAAACTACAAACTGTGCGATAACATTTTGGTGTCGTTTCCGAGGAACACTGAGTCAATCTTCCTCAACGACAAACCTTTTGGTAAGCCTTGCCTCATAGAACCTTTTCTTACAATCTTACTTGGAGACTCCACTAAGGGTGTTCTCCCTTTTTCTTTGGTAGTTTCAGGAAAACTATCTGGCGACTCCACAATCTAAAAAGAGGTACAATAATCCTCCTCTGTCCTTTAGAAGGAAGCCTCCCTTGAGTTCTCCCGTTGTCAAATCACTTTTTGGGAAAATACTTCCTTTAACAATTATGTCTAGCTCTCAGACCGGCACTATAAATCCGCCTGTTAATCAAAGACAATGGTCATCCAATATTTTCAGGCCACTAGACATGACAACTATACCTGGCTACCCTAGGCAGATGCCACCTAAGTATGAAAAGTGGTTGCCTAAATTTACCAGTACTGATGCAATTAGTGCTGAAGAACACATGAGCAGTTTCTAGGCTTTCTTCCAACTTCATCCCATCAGTGACTATGCTGAAGATTTGGTCACGAAGTTGTTCTATGCTACTCTTTATGATGCCTCAAGGCGTTGGTACCTGAGTCTTCCTGACAGGAGCATCAAAACCATGGATAGACTTGAAGAAGCCTTTCTCAAAAGATGGAGTGTCAAAGAAGACCCTAACATGCTTCTCACAAGACTGAATAGCCTTGCCAAATATGAAAATGAGTCTATCCGGGAATTCCACTCCAGATTTGAATCTCTGCTACAAAGAATTCCCACAAGCCACCATCTGAAAGATGACTACCTTGTCCACATTTACACCCGATCTTTCAGTGGCCAATTAGGGTATCTTCTCAGAGACTAGAACCCCCAATCAATACTGGAAGCCCAAGAGCTCACCACCACGATAGAAGGGAACCTCCTTTCATCTAAGATTGAGCCCTTTGCTAACCCAAGGGGGAGAATAGACATCAAGCAAAAAATAGTACACAATGCTGAGCCTACTTCAGATCTCTGCACCAGCATCAACAAATTACAAGCCTCCATGGATGGCATCATGAAAAATCAAGAAGAAATGATGAATAGAATTGTCAGACTTGAAAAATCTCAGTTCCAAGCGCCCAGAACTATGTTCAAAGGGAAGTTTCAGAAAGGGAATCAGTTTTACAAACCAAAGAATGAGCATGAAGTTCCAAACACCTTAGCCCCTACAAACGTTGTTGACGAAAACCCTTGGTGCTTGGAGTGTAGTGAAGCACATTGGGAGCATGAATGCCCTTATAATGCTGGCCAACAACAAGTCAATAATATGGACTGCTTCATGGGCTTTCCACAAATTAATATCACGGATATAGAACATCAACAAGCCATGAAGGAAGTAGCTAGAGTAGTAAGGATGGCAGTAATAAACAACCTGGATCAGGAATCACGAGAAAAATTGAAGAAACAAGAGGTTCAGGTATACAGAAGGAAGAACCCAAAGCAACCTACCACGGATCATCCAAAGCCCCCGCCTCTTGAGTTGCTTCCTCCTAAGACATCCAAGATTGGTAAGGTTGACCTTAACTTTGACTTTGAAGGGGAATTATCAAAGATGAATGTGAATGTTCCCCTAGGAGAAGCAATCAAGATCCCGACTATCAAGGAACGCTTTGATACTTTCTTTTCAGGACCAGGTGAACCTATGGACCACCCTATTATGTCGCAAGATGATCATTTCAGGGTCCAATATGGTGAAGACCCGCCCTTTTTCATGACTTTGACAATGAACAACAAATATCTTAACAATTGCATGCTAGATACAGGTGTTGGTGCTAATATGATGTCTCTTAAAGTCATGCAGCAAATGGGCTTGAAGGTCAATAGGCCTTACAGGAATGTGTGTGGTTTCGAGTCTAAAGCAATACCCACACATGGGGTAATTGAGAATGTTGAAGTACATTTGAAAGAATACCCCGAGAAAATAGTCCACATTGATATAATAGTGGTTGATGTCCCAGATGTGTGGGGAATGTTGTTATCTAGGAAGTTTGGTGCAATGATAGGCGGTTCCCTGGAAATGGACCTTACCTTTTTACGATTACCTTTGAAAGATGGAACAATGGGACATCTCCTCAATGTACCAATAACTGGGGATCATGTACAAGACATTGTCCGAGATAATAGAACGCAAAACAATATGATACAAACTCTTCAAAAGTATTCTCCAGAAGATATGCCCTTTGCAACAGAGGAAGAGTTTGGTTAGATTGAATGGCCCAAGAAAGAAGAATACCAGCAGCTCCTAGATGAATACACAAACAAAGAAGTTGGGATGGTAAAAATATTGAAGAAGAATGAGGATGATGTACAAATCCACCCGTCTCAAGAAGAGGTCTTTACAACAGAATCCCACCCACCTCCCTCAGTGCAATACACCAGGGTTGTTCAAGGAACGACCAAGTGCAAAGTCAGGAAATATAAGGAGGGAGATATTGTATGGATGTGGGATACTCAGAAAGGAGAGCCAACTAATGTAAAGGGAAGCACACAGTCGTGGCTTGGACCTTTCAAAGTGGGAATGGAATATGTTGATGACTCATACTACTTGTCCACTTTGGAAGGAACAAGGCACCCATTGCCTATCAACGAGCACCTCCTCAAACCCCACCAAGGTGGTGGGACCTGATTCCATAGGTAAGTATAGGTAGGTAGGCATTTTTCCGTGTATTATACCATTTGCATTTCATGATTAGTTTGCTTCCTCACTTGCATTTATTGTTTTATTTCAATCATATATATATATATATTGCGGGGTGGCAACACCACCCCACCTTTTGTTACTGATCCCCTTTTCGAGTGTGAGCAGGTCTGCAGGTTATGCCAGATATGCCGAGGTTCTCATGCGCTCTATGGTGAGCACATGTCCCTGAGTTGGAGCCAGATGTTATCCCCGATTTATAGGGATAACTAGGAGATCATGTCTCGAGGCCCACAGGTCCTAGACATGGAGTACCGAGAGTAGGATTGACCTGAGCATGGCCCTGGAGGGCCCATCTTTCTTCTCTTTCATCAGATTTGTCTTGTCAGCAACATCCATCACCATCGGTCTGGTCCTGTATCGGAGAAGGCTCTTGCTTCATGAGGTAATTGGTCCAGGTATCATGGTATGTGTCATTTTTGATCATTATAACCTTTAGATATATGCATCTTATTCCTTTTATTTCTGACAACTGCTTGGATCTTACATTGACCCGCTTGACCATGGTTGGGGGGATTGACATAATGCCTTAGTAAGCCTGTATCCATAGGTTTTGGTTTGCCACTGGGGGGAATTGTGAAGAGCCATCGTCCACTCCCATCATATTATCACTTTCCATCTTATCTCCCGCTCATTAGCCCCATTCCCCCAGTCTAGACATTAGGATGATCTGTCTGTGGGGTTGCACCATTATCTTGTGGGAAGAAGGGGCTAAAGGCCCAGAAGGTAAAAGAAGATGGTAAAAGATAAAAGCCAATAAAAATAAGACCTAGAGATGCTTCGCCCAGGGATTCCTGAGAAGGTGATAAATAACCTCTCAGCAAAAAACAAGAGGGACCCAAGAAAAATAAACAAACAAGACCTAATTACGAGGATAGGGGGTCTCATCACGAGCCAGCCTATTAGGTTCATGGGTACTTAGCAGTATGACATTGCCATCATCTGGTTACCACGCCAGGGCAGTGACCTTTGGTTGCATGGCCAAGGGAAAGGGGGTCTCATCACGAGCCAGCCTTATCATTTCTGTGAAGGTACTTGTGGGTAACACTGTCAGCTCTGGTCACCATGCCAAGGCAGTGTCCTCCGATTAGTGCTTGGATAACAAGAATGAAAAGAACAAAATAAGATAAGAATAAAAAGCAAAAGGGCTTGGAAAAAACTTGCATCCATGACAAGTACAGCTCACCTTCTACAAAGGCACCCACAGGTAAGACCATGCAGCCCTAACTCTCACTCTTCCCTAATCCTAGACATCCCTTGACCACATCACATTGATTTACATGGCTTGGATGATGCCCATTGGGAACTTTCCTTTTCTTATGGATGCTAGCCCAATAAGGTGTCTTGTCTTTTTCTTCATCTTTGTATTGTAGGCCTTTGTAATATTTTTTAGCTATTGGATGATCTATCCGGATTTTTATGCATATGTTTGATAACCTTAATGATGAAACATGATTAACATTGCTATGATCCTTGTGACTAATGAGCCCATGGAGGGCGAAGTTTTTGATGTGCAGGACCATGCCCAACAGACAGCTACCAAGTGGACTGGTACACATGGGGAGATGATTAGTTCAGATCTCCATGGGGCTAAAGAGCCCATCAGATGGTTGCTGGGACCCCATCAGGGGCAGAGACAAGACATTGATTGGTCGAGCCTTTACATGAGAGAAGAAGGAGGACGTTTTCATGCAGGACGCCTTGGCTGAGCCCAGCCCAGGGGGGTTGACCCACTACAGGTGGAACATGCCCCTTTTGATGCCCCAGGACATCATCTAGGAGCCATGATGTCACCTCCAGTGTATGGCATATTGACAGAGCAGTTTGGCACGTGTGGCAGAGTTTGGAGGCCCAAGGAGGGCCAAAGTTTGTCATCTTGTGTTGCATTCTTTCCTAAAAAGGGCCAACGTCTCCCTTAGAGGGGCTTGACGTCCTGCTTACTGCTCATTTAGGGTTTCATTTAAACAGTTTAATGTAAAACAGTGTGATTTTTGGTTTGTAGCCTTGTCGGCTATTTTTTTTAATGACCTAAAATTAATTAAAAGGTCATGATACTGTATATATTGAGGATGTTTTTCCCTCATTTGAACATAACACAATTCACTCACAGTTGTGAGGTCTGATTTTTGCGCCCTACTAGGGTAGAATTGTCTTCTAAGTGAGGCGCACTTGTTATTGGAAGGATTTTTTGGCATCTTTTGGCATTTCTCTCCAAGGAAGGTTTACAACTAGGGTTTGCACATGCTTTCTTCATGATATGTAAGTGATTTTCTTGCAAAACTTATTAATTGAATGGTTGTAGGTTTAATTTCTTGCATTTGCTTATTAAATTGCTGATTTGAAACCCTAGGTAACAAGCACACAAGTAGGTCCTTGTTTCATGTCCCCTTAGAGAGAAATATTTCAGCCATTGAAGAAGAACGATTGAGACTAGCCTTTGCTACACTCATCTTGCTTCTTCCCTTAAGCTAGCATTGAATTTTATAGGTTGAAAAGGGGGTGACGTCCTAGGCCTAGGTTATCTACACCTAGGGCCATCATCTTCTAGGGTTTGAAAGCCTTGTCTTTACAACACTTTCTCTCACCTCA
>ML855633.1:0-22737 GCA_009831015.1 Picea engelmannii | reverse complement strand
TGTGCATTATTTCTTAATGGGTATATTGCATCCCTCCTATTTCTGCTTGGTTGTATAATTAGACAAGTAAGAAAATCATATGGATAGGAAATGATTGGTACTCGTAAATGTTTGTGTCCTGTGGCGGCTTGAGTTAGAGCCACGAATTGTGAGTTCATCGACCTTAGGCGTAGTCTCATGTATGCAGGTTTACTCTCTTAGTCACTCTGAGTGCCTTGGAGGACGGAGTTGGTTAAGCTCAGGAGAGGTAGTGAAAACATGCACAGGCTCTCGGCGAGGAAAACAGAAACCCAAAACCCCTTAAGTCCTAGACAAACTCAGGAGGAACAACGTTCTCAGAACGCAGACGAGACCCAAAGTCTCTGGGTTCGTAGAAGGATCGAAGGTCAGAGCCTTCAACACTTAGAAAATATTCCAAGCGAGGAAGAAATCGTAAGCTCGGGAGGAGCGAAAACAGCCATTAGATCGGTTGTTGAGGATTAGATCTGGACCGTCGAACATACGTCCAGACACGCAAGACATCGCGTGGGAGAAGAATATATGAAAGGACGGCAGACAACTTCGAGGGAGAAGTCTCGATTCACCGAGAACCGCATGATCAAGCAAAGTTGCGAGGGAGATGGCGGCAAGTGTCACCTAGCATATGAAAGCTCAGGAGTGATACAGACCGTTGATCGAAGTCAGATCTAAACCATTGGTTCATTTCGGGGAAATAGAGG
Organism: Picea engelmannii; assembly: GCA_009831015.1. Classification (NCBI taxonomy): domain Eukaryota; kingdom Viridiplantae; phylum Streptophyta; class Pinopsida; order Pinales; family Pinaceae; genus Picea; species Picea engelmannii. The sequence continues at coordinate 22,018 of ML855633.1, read as the reverse complement.
TGAGGACTTTCCCAAAGTCCCGAAAGGCGAATCGTCGATTCACGGGGGAAAATCTGGATCGTTGGAGCCTACGTCCAGACAGCCGGAGAAGAGTGCACAAGACAATAGATCTGAACCATCAGATCGAGTGCAAAGGACCGATAGCCGTCAAATCCAGAAAAGGCACACGAGGTTTAACCTTGTGCATGCAGGGAGAGAGGACTCGTCAAAGTCTTGAAAGAATCAGGACCATCCATTGTAGAGGATACGTGGCGAGGATCTACAAGCCACCAGGGTTTCGAAACTTAGGCGCACAAAGGTGATGAATGATTGGTGGAGCACTTCCAAGAGAGAGTGTCAAAATCACGAGAGCTATCAGATCGTGACAAGTTGTGAGGAGGATAAAGTGAAGGTTCCAGTCGTCGTATCTGGAATGACAGGTCTCGAAGATCTACATCCACCGGGGATTTTTTTACTGGGAGATCGAGAGTGAAGACTCTCCCAATTTGTCGAAAAGGAAAAAGTCGGGATTTGATTGCGACCGTTGATCATCCCGAAAAGATCATAACCGTTGAACGTGACTAAAGGTCATAGACGTCCATCGGAGGGGACACGTGGTTGTCGGTCAACGTTTCGACACAGGGAAATTTGAGGGTAGGACTTCCTCAAAATCATGAAATCACGAAAAGAGAATGTGTGGCAGAGATCCAGAAGCCACCAGGGTTTTGGTCATCAGGGAAATAGGAGTGAAGACCCCACCAGAATCCCGAAAGGTAGAATGTTGGGATTTAATCTGGGTCGTTGATCAAGTTGAAAATATGGACCGTAGATCCGGATGGTATCGGGCTTTCGGGTTTCGGGGATTTGAAAGGGAAAGGCGGAAGCACTGCATCGTGATTGCCCGAATCACTCGGAGGAGTAGCCCTAGGCCACAGGGCAGGGTCACATGGAGAAGGCTCGGGAAGGTGCCAAGAATCTTAGCCCTATTTCGAGTTTCAGGGATTGAAGGAACAAGGGTTCCTTGCAAAAGGAATTACCGAAAGATGAGTTCCGGTAGCACCATTTGGTGTTAGCGCGTGGTCATGAAGGTGGTTGCATGGAGTAGGAGAAAAAGGGAAGCCAAAGAGCTCGTTAACCCCATTTCGAGTTTCGGAATTTCAAAGGACAGGGAGCCAAGGAGAGCTCACACCCAGAAATCCTGAAACACGAAAGCCAGAAACGCCTTTTGAGTAAGGCTCGTGGTCACAGCCGATGATCACGTGAAGGAGGATAAGGGAAGAGCTAGCATGCGTTAGGCCCACGTAGGAATTCGGGGATTCTGTCCCTAGAGAAAAAGGCAAAAATTTTATTTTCTCGTAGTGGGTGTGTGACAAATTGGTATCAGAGCATGGTTACAACACTCTGTCTGCTTGGGCTCATGCACGAGTCGCATGAAGGGGTATTGTTATCTGCATTACTCCTTAAGGAGAAGAACTGCATAATGAAACTGTAGTTGGGAGTTCCTACGGAATCCCAGCAAAGGAATTATATTTCCCCTTTGATAAGGTGATAACTACTCTTATAGGAGTAGGGATGTGCTAATCAATATTAGTGACAAGACCGGAATGTGAATGACAAAGGTGGAATAAATTATGTTATGAAACTGCACAAGCCAGACAAGGGGCATGAACTGAGTTGTTATGTTGTAGTGTGGCAATGTCTACTTACCAAAGCAGGTAGAGTCTCTTGCAATTGAGATGGTTGGTCATGTAGGGATTTAGATCCTCATGAAGATTTCTTTTATGATTAAGGACATCTGGTAAGGACTGGTAGGATCCTTAGCAAGTTATAACTACTACATTATTAAAAGACTAAACCCTGAGTATGTAACTCTTCATGGCCAAGAGGACTAATGAAGATATGTAGGGTTAGATTACTTGACCTATAATGGTTAAAACCGACAACAAGGATAATCTATTTAAGCAAGATAAAGAGGAGCCCTTTGGGACTGTTGCTAATTCCAAAGAGTGACCCTTGTTGGTTATTCCCATAAAGATAGGGTAACATCCATGTGAATTATCTCTGTGAAATTAGTCCTGTAAGTAACTTAAAAGCTCAGAAGAGATAGCAGGGAAATTTTGTATGTCAGGGGTGCATATAGAGCGCAAGGAAGTGTGTCTAGAAACAAGCTTGTGTTAAAGTTTGAAAGCTCTAGAGGTTGAGCGCAGAGTATGTCAAGAAAAGTAGTGGTTTTATGTCTCGAGAGGAAACACTTAGAAGAAGTTTCTAAGTTTCGAAGAGTTGAAGCGTTCAAAGGCGAAGTGTCGAAAACTGTAGTTCGAAGAAGGAACAAGTACGAAGGATTGAGTGGGAGAAATCCTTCAGAAAAGAATTTTGAAGATTGGATAAGATCGAGGGTCAAGATCCATTCAGAAAGAGCCAAAATATCTAAAGTTGTTAGATCTCGAAGAAGTAGTGCACTGGTTAGTTGCAAGGATATATCGGAGTTTCGCAAAACCAAGGGACTTGGAAGAAGCAACGTGAAATTCACAAAAAGATCATAGTCGTTGATCAAGGAGCGATCTAGACCGTTGATTCTCTAGAGAGAATTTTGCAATTTCAGGGATCGGGAGAACGAAAGTGAAAGGTCTTTCGATATCGTTGAAACGTGAAATCACAACATAATCACAACCATTGGTTGGAGAATTGGTGGTGACCATTGATCTGATCCGAAATTTCGGCATTTCGAGTATCAGGAATTTGAAAGAGGGAGAATCGATTGACTCATATCGTCGATACGTGAAATTGCGACGCACCTTTTTGGGTAAGTGCGTGGTCACAAGGTGTGGTCACGTGGAAGAGACTTGTGTTTAGCGCTTGTACACTCGGGCCGAAATTTGTAAGGACATGTGGATTGTTTCTTATAGGTTCCAAAAGGGAATCAAACATTGTTTTAGTTCAGTCTTAAAAAGATCCTAAGACCAGGAGGTCACACAGCGCTTAGAGAGAAATGGGGGGGAGGGTTTGCACCATATACCTATGACAGCTACATGCAGGCTTAGGATTATGAAAATGGTTAAGTACATCATAGATGTAAGTTAACAAAGATGCATGTGTATATTCCTTAAGGGGAATATTTAGTAAACATCTAAAACTAACTCAAGGCTAAGCCCATCACAAATAGTGATAGATATGCAATAAGGAAGTTGCATGCCGAAGGAGTTCCCGATGCAGGAACTGTGTAAGGAATCTGTCAAAAGAACAGAGTCACAACCCTAAAAATTGTTGAAGGTTGGACAAGGGGCTAAATGCTTAAATATATAATAATCATGGATTACATTTTAAAATAAATGTGGAGGTAGAAGACTAACAATTGAATATTGGCCACCCTGAGAACTGAATGATAACGTGCAAAATACACAGGTTCATGATCCACTATGAACAAACAACTTGCAATTAAAGCATGTTGTTGTACCCAAAAGGTTAGGGTGAGGCCTAACCAAGGTTGCTCAAGGAAAGATGCAGGGAGATCCCAGCATGGAGTAAGTTGGTAAAAGGCAAGTAAACCCACTCAGTATAACTAAATGAATAAATGAGTACGTTTAACTGATTAGGCTTGCTTGAAGCCGTGATCAAGAAAAGACAATAAGCCCTTAGAGATAACTCGCCTAGGCTAAAAAGTCTCAGGCGGTGTAGAAAGAGTTGGAAGAAGGGGAGAGTCCTCAATTCTTTCCTCGCTGAGTATTATGTTTTCCCTTGGATGAGAAAGACGATACGCCAATAAAAATAAAAATAAAAAGGTCTTGACACCATAAATAATAAGGATTTTATTCCCGAAGATACAATCGAAATTTGTTTGTGTTGCACTTGTGGAAACATTTGAAGATGTTTATGAATTCGAATGTTATGATACATGAATTTGGTTTAATATTATGACTAATGTTATTGTGTCTATGATGATGAATGATGTGTATAGAAATGAATTGGATCTATTGAGGAAGACAGTCGCTAATGATGGGCAACCTCAAACAAAGAATGATCAGGAGAAGTCTGCGGGTGGAAGATTATTGACAAGGCTGTAAAATCCCCCATAAAGCACTATTGATGAGGTAAAAATCAAAAAGAGGGTGCTAGCAACCAAGAACCGGTATAAGATATCCGTTCCTATGTGGCACAAGGTATGAAGGGATTAGGTAAGGACCCCTTCTGAAATATTTTATTGTCTTAGTATTATGCATGAACTTTTGAGAGACAGTGGTATGCCTTGGATACTCAAGTAAGGTATGATTCAGGAAGGAGAACCTGAATGATGGAGGTATGAACCTCTGGTAGTAAACGTTGTTTATAACCCTTTGGAGAATTCATGAACTAATATGTCATGAATGCATTGACCAATCAAGGAGTGCTTAAAAGCATTCATGTGAAGCTTTTGAGTTCAAGTATACTGATTTGGGATCGTGATCGGCCTATAGCAGGAAGCATGGTCCTGCTGTAAGAGTGAATGAAAATAAATAGGCCATGTGGTAAAGAGGTTGGTTAAATTCCAACACACCATGGCCAAGAACCTGTCATAAAGTGTGACAAGCTTGAAATCAATGCAAGAGTGCATTGGGTATGAATGTGGCCATGAATCACATTTTGAAAATTTGGTAGGATGGAATGATGCATAGGTAGGGGATGACGTATCCTTTATCCTTTTGCTTTGTATCCTTGAATAGATGAAACGACTTGGACTGTGAGTATACTTGATTTTCGAAAAAGGTAATGTACACGAAAACTAACAATTTGTTTGGCCATGTAAAGAAAGAATTGCAAGGAGGAAAGGGTCTTGGATATGGCAGTGATGTAAGACCATAAGGAATACCAATCCCCTGCTAAGACAAACTGCAAGGAATGGTATTTCATTTTTGAGAAAATGAATTTGATTGTTAGTATGCACAATTCTGAAATTGTTGTGATGACGATGTAAACATGCAATAAAAATGTATGTGCATGAGAACTAACAATTTGATTAGCTGAGGAATGATTGTAGAAATAAAGAATCTTGGATATGGCAATGTTGTAAGCCCATAAGGAAGATCGATTTCCTGCTAGCTAAATGTTATGGGGAAGAAAGTTCGATACTTGTGAATCTGGTTCTGTATGGAACATATCTGAAAATAAACAAAGAGATTGGAAAATCTGTGGGTGACAGATTTGCAATAAAATTCTGAAATTTAGAATTTATAATGATGTCTCATGAATTTTGTATACCTGTGATATAGGTGAAAAGAAAATATTTGTCCATAAAGGACAAATGAATGTTGTCAAAGATGAAGATGATGAACATGGCTACTACTAAGCCATGAAAACCCCATGATAAGCCATGATCGCCTGAAAATTATTGTGTTGAGGTAACACAAGCCGGAGGGACGCCTCAACAGAGCAAGTCTGAGGGACGCCTCGACTGTAAGACTCGATAGAGTCTCTAAAATTCATCATGTGCGAGAAAACCTTGGCAGGGCAAGATGGATCACCCGAGGGACTGTATAGCAATGAAGGGGATGCCTGAGCCTGGGCCTAGAGGGTGAGTGATCGCAAAGAAGAGGAGACCTTAATAGTTCTTGTAAACTATTGGGATCATGCACACGGTGGGTAGCTCTTCATGTGCGAGAAAACCTTGGCAAGACAAGATGGATCACCCAAGGGACTGTATAGCAAAGAAGGGGATGCCTGAGCCTGGGTCTAGAGGGTGAGTGACTGCAAGGAAGATGAAACCATGATAGCTCTTGTGAGCTATTGAATTGGAATCATGCACCCAATGGGTACGTCAAGGAAAGCGACGAGCCTGGATAACGATACAACCATGTGGATACAGATCTGCAAACTGCACAGATAAGTATTGTGCTAATATTATGAAAATTTCCTAAAAATGTTTATGCAATGTTTTTGCATAAGACTATGATTAACGTGCTTGTTGTCCAAGAATTATTGAAAAAAGGTGACCAAGACTAAGGGTCTAAGAAAGAACCTGACTGAGAAAGAAGGGTCGAGATTTCTGAAACAACTGAATGAGAAAGGAATGACATGTGTTTTTGAGAAAAAACACCGAGGACGATGTTCCTTTAAGGGGGAAGGAATTGTAACACCTTGTTTCCCCCAATTTGTAATTTATCATAAAATAAAAATTACCATGCTAAGGCATGTGGACAACATAAATGTATTATTGTTTGAGTTGCCAATAACTGACTGTGGGGGTGAAGCCTTGAAAGTACTGGCCATGATATCACTAGAGGAGAGAAATTAGTTAATAAAGAAAGGACTGGTGGTTGAACAACCAACCACCCCCGAGAATGGAAACATGGGTTGTCAACTCAATGTACCGCAGAGACCTGCAGACCTGAGCATCCTTCTGATAGAAGGAACAAAGGAGGTTAGAAAAAAACCTTCCAAAAGAAGAAAGGTAAGGGGAGCAGACAACAAGGAAGAGAGAGGATACAAGACCACAAGCTCGTAAGGAGATGCGTGGAGCTCTCCAGGGGATGATGAACAGAAGGCTACGAGTGAAGATCGAGAGTGAAGACTCTCCCAATTTGTCGAAAAGGAGAAAGCCGAGATTTGATCATGACCGTTGATCATCCCGAAAAGATCATCACCATTGATCGTGGCTAAACGTCGTAGTCGTCCATCAGAGGGGACACATGGTTGTCGGTCGGCATTTTGGCACCGGGAAATTTGAGAGGACTTCCCCAAAATCGCGAAAGGGTATTCTCCGAAATAATCAGGGGTGTCAATTTTGGAGAACGCATGGCAGAGATCCAGAAGCCACCGAGGTTTTGGTCATCAGGGAAATAGAAGTGAAGACCCCGCCAGAATCACGAAAGGTTGAATGTCGGGATTTAATCCGGGCATTGATCAAATCGAAGATCTGGATCGTAGATCCGGATGGTATCGGGCTTTCGGGTTTCGAGGATTTGAAAGGGAAAGGTGGAAGCACTGCATCGTGATTCTCAAAATCGCGAAATCCGAAGCACTCGGAGGAGTAGCCCTAGGCCACAGGGCAGGGTCACATGGAGAAGGCTTAAGGGAAGGAGCCAAGAATCTTAGCCCTGTTTCGGGTTTCAGGGATTAAAGGAACAATGGTTCCTTGCAACAGGAATTCCCGAAAGTCGAGTTTTGGTAGCGTCATTTGGTTTTAGCGCGTGGTCATGAAGGTGGTCGCATGGAGTAGGAGAAAAAGGGGAGCCAAAGAGCTCATTAACCCCATTTCCATTTCAAAGGACAGGGAGCTAGGGAGAGCTCGCACACAAAATTCCTGAAACGCGAAAGCCGAAAGTACCTTTTGGGTAAGGCTCATGGTCACAGTCGACGATCACATGGAGGAGGATAAGGGAAGAGCTAGCCTGCGTTAGACCCCCGTAGGAATTCGGGGATTCTGTCCCTAGAGAAAAAGGAAAAAAAATTGTATTTCTATAGTGGGTGTGTGACAGTGCATCTCAGATATGATACAGATGGTCTGAGCTTTTTATACAATGGCCTGAGGAGCATTGTGCTAGTACAACTTACAGGTGAGAATACAACTTAGAGATGATGCTTGCATCATGCTAGTACATTGAGATGATGTTGGTGAGCCACATCATGCTAGATATGGCCATGCGAGTATAGCTTAGATATGATGTATTGACATCATGCTAGATATGTCATGCTAGTATGACTTAGAGATGACCATACAACTTAGAGATGATGCAGGGGGCTCGTGTCATGCTATATATGATCATGCGAGCACAACTTAGAGGTGGCATACAACTTAGATATGATGTATTAGCATCATGTTAGTATGGCTTAGAGATGATCATACAGCTTAGAGATGGCATAGTGAGGCACTAATCTGCATCATGTGAGTATAGCTTAGAGGTGGCATACAACTTAGATATGATGCATTGGCATCATGCTATTTATGCCATGCTAATACAACTTAGAGATGATGTATATGGTATTATGGATCACGCTAGTACAACTTAGATATGATGCATGCGCATCATGCTAGTATGTCTTAGAGGTGATGCAGTTGATGACATTGTGGATGTAGGATGATATCAATTGATATGATTTGATTTATGTGGAGATTGTATGTCTCTCGACAGTAATTGTATGCTACTAGTGGATGTGATCCACTAGTAGTGATTGTATGTAACTAGTTAGTAGTTGTGTGCTACTAGGATGGTTGTGTACCACTGGATAGTAGTTGTATACTACTATGGATAGACATAGTTGTGTTATATTTGATGGAATTGTTTGATTTTCATGGAGATTATCGAGATCGATAGTTATGATGGTACTTGTGATTTGATCATGAGATAGTCAATGTGGCTATGATGATGCTACATGTTGAATAGCTTGTTTTCGCTCAAGACCATTGCCTTTAATACCTCCCTATCTAGGAGGGAGTGTTGATATTATAGCTTCAGGACGTATTAACCTATATGTGTAACATTTGATGAGACTATAATATTCTGGGAAGCAAGAGAAACCCTAAATAGTTGGTTAATAACCCTAGAAGAAAAGTCATCTCAAGAGAATAATTTATATTAATTTATTAACCTCCAAGAGAAGAAGTTGTCCCAGTTAAGTGACTTGGAGGACTATAAATAGACGACACTTGAGCTCATTTGTACTCACTCACTCTCACAACTGCATAAGGACTAGTAGTGCGCATGACTGGAGGAGAACTCTAGTTGCTGCAGTGGTGACTTGGTCTTTGGTTATGGTTTGGACTTTCTGCTTAGTGTGCTAGCTTTGCAGAGAGGTACGTTACCTTGGTTGGCTATCTAATCTAGTATTTTCTTCCGGAATTACTCTAGCTAACAAGGTTAAGGTGCTCGAGGGTGGCCTTGTGGCTATGGTTGGGTGACAATATTGAGATAGTCTCTATCGTAAAATGAGCACACATATTATTTTAACACGGATGAAGGTATAATACTTGACATTCTTATTTATAGCTTTAGCATAATACTTGACATGGACCCACTTATCTATAAAACTAGTAAATATATTAACCTTGAACTAGAGTTTGAGTGTTGGTATATGATCATATTTTCTTAAACCAACTTGCAAGTAACATTTTTTTTTGGTTGTACATATATATGTTTGAAAAGAGGATTTCCTAGAAAAGCAGTCCACTGCATTAAGAAAGAAGATGAAGTTGATCTGTCATTGCAAGATGAGAAAGAACTCGTAGGATTTTCAAGGAAGAAAAATCCCCTCTCATTAGAAAGAACTCGTAGGATTTTCAAGGAAGAGAAATCCCCTCTCATTGGGAATTTGACCAGAGAGACCATTTCCTTTGAGGTCACTTCATACACAACATAATGAAACAACTAAGAAAATAACATTATAAATACCTAACCAATATAAATTGCATTGCAATAATCAGTGGAAATAACAACCCCAACAACTTAAAAACAATATACATTAAACCTCCAGATTCACATACATTGGTTCTATAATTTTTAGATACCAATGACTGGGGAAATTTCTCCTTCGATGTTTAGATGAGAATGGTTCCTACATGACACAAACTCGAACAAATACAAACATATGAAGCAAAGCTCTGATTAAAACTTGAAAAATTGGGATAGAAATAAGAAACACTGACTAAGTTCTCAGTACCAACATTCTTGATTTCCAATATTATAGAACTTTGTACTGGCCTTATCTGGTATAACATGAAATCTAATGAAAAAATAAAAGACCATGAAATCTAATGAAAAAATTAAAGACCAGTGCAACCACATTGAAGGTGACATTGTCGCACATATGAGTAGTCGTTTGATGTGGTGTCAATCAGTATCACAAATGACTTTTTAATTTCCAGTAGAGCTACTCTTGTAGATATTAGATAAAAGCATGTAAATAAACCTAGAATAATGAGATACTTAATTACATTAAAACAAAAAACTCACTGCAAAATATAAATATATTGGGTTCCCATGACAACACAGTAGCAGGTAATGTCATTTCCTTGATGGGTTTTACAGTATAAGAATGCAAACATTAATTTTCAAAATTAAAAGGTCACTAATGTGTCAACTTACCATCACTTGAACCAGTCAATAGAAGGCCAAACGAGAGAAGAAATATGGCTAAGAATGAGACTTGGGCAACAAGTTTTCTCCAACACTGATTTTCATAGATGGGAGCCATGGCTACAGATACACGGTGGCATTGAGAACAACAAAGTTCACTGAGTATTCTGAGTTTCCTTCCAATCAGTAAGCATTTACTCTTCCATTGCCTAAAATGCTAAATATTCAAGGCCAAACTATTAGAAATTAATTAAACAACCATACAAGTAGGTGATAGAGATAAGCATGCAGTAGACCGACTGCACATACTGCAGTAAGTTCGTGGAAGAACCAGAAACGCCTGGAAGAATTAATTACATCCATTGATCTTGGAACTAATCAACGGTGGAGACCACCCCACCAGTTGATTGTGTGTTCTTCATGTCTATGTTTGTGTGAGTTCTTTGATTTGGTATCAGAGCCAAGAGAGTCGTGAGGACCATTTGAGTCGGAGAGGGAGTGAGTGATATGAAAATAGTGAGGCCTGAGAGTCGTGAACACTGTGAGTTGTGTTGAACTGTGTTAGAGAGTTGTAAGGTCTGAGAGTTGTGAGGGCCATAAAGAGCCAAAATAGTGTTGAGATCCATCAGTGTTGTTTTGTAAGAGAACTGTGAGCCAGAGAGGTTTGCGAGACGGAGTTTGCTTTTCCACTGTACGTTGAGGAGGCTAGGTGATCCGCATACCCCAGAATTGTGTTGTTGTTAACCCGATTCCAGAACGACGGACTCTAGTTCTGTGGCTGAGAGGATCAATCTAGAGGAACAATCGAAGTTTTGTTGAGTTAAGAAAGAAGTCGTGGACGTGTAAAGGAAGTATTGTATGCGTGGAAGAAATTAGGTGGTTGTTTGGTATTCCATCTCCTGTTGCACGAAGGAAGATTTCCATAAGGTAAGAACTGTTGGCTCCAAGCCCTGCATACTAATCCGTAGAGTAGTTTTATGGTAGAGTAGTTTTATGGTAGTGAAATTCTGTATGGTAAAGGAGCTGTATGTAGACAGTGATATAAATATTTTTTTTTATGGCCTAGTTGCTTTGGTTTGATTTGAGTAAAAGTTGAATTTGTCTTTTATGGTTGTGGTAAGTTTGGAAGACTTAAGAAAATAAAAGTAATTTTGTTTTATGGTGGTGGTAACTTTGGTGTTGGATTTGAGTGGAAAGTTATTTTTGTTGAATTGAGTGGAAAGTTGATTTTAACATATTATATATTGAAGAATATAATGGTGATAATGTGTTAACCTAAAAAGTGTTTATTTGTGAGGGTTCAACATGTTTATGTTGTGAAGATGAGAAGTTTGTTTATGTTTATGTTATGATATTTGGAGTCACAATTTTAATTATTGATTATTATAGGGTTTCTCCATTGGGTTCTAAAATCCTAGATCATTTTGAAGAGATTTTAGTGTTTATAAAGATGACAAATATCATGGCAGATTCATATATAAATGAATAAAATAAGTTAGATGGGGAAAATTATGTCAATTGGAATTTTAAGCTGCAGACATTGATGGAAGGATACAATGTTTGGTCGATCACATGTGGAAACAAAGCAAAACCAGTATCCCTAGCAGCCTCAACTCAGGATTGGGAGCGACGAGAGACTAAAGCGAAGGTGCTCTTGAGGATGTTCGTCAAGGACAATATCATCCCACACATTAGGGAATGCAAAACATCCCATGAAACTTGGGAGACACTTCAAGGCTTGTATGAGACGACAAACACATGCCGTGTATTATTTTTGAAGAGTAAGATTCTTTCAATTAAGATGGAGGAGAATGAAAATAACAGTAACTTTCTTTCTAGAATCAAAGAGTTGAAAGATAAGCTAGAAGATATTGGTGAGAAGATTTCTAGTACTGAACTAGTCATTGTCACATTAAATGGCATGTTAGATTAATATCAAATGTTCATTACTAGTCTTGCAGCTAGGGAAAAGGCCCCTACTTTTGATGAATTGACAGGTATTGTTTTGCAAGAGGAGCGCAAAAAGAATTTGAATAGCAAATCTCACAATTCAGATCTAGCATTAGTGGCAAAAGGGAAACAACCCTACAAAGGAAAGGCATGGAGGAGAAATAAAGAAGGCAAGCCACATACAAAACCAGATAATGGCAAGGCACCACCAAGCACAAACACAAATGTGAAGAAGAATGAAGGATGTTTCTACTGTGGTAAGTTTGGACATTATGCCAAAGATTGTAGGAGGAAGTTTAATGAGTTAAAATATAACAAACATTCAGGAAATTTTGTTGATAAAGGTGTCATGTGATGATTTCAAAAATCTCAAGTTGTTTGTTTCTGGTGTTGCTTTATTAGCAGACATTGATGATGCTAATGCCTAGTTTATTGATTCTGGTGCTTCAATTCATATGTCATGTAATAGAAATTTGTTTGATACATATCATGAAAACATTAATGATGTTCATAAGATCTATCTAGGAGATGGAGGGAGAGGACTATGACGATAGCATTTCCAGACATGCCTCCACCTGAGACATTATATCTCCTGCTATATCCATGGGTTGGAGTTTACATCAGACATATAAGGACTATTCTCCTCAACAAAGTAATCAAACAAAGAACTATATAGCAACCTCAAGGTTTTGAGGTATACCAAAAAGAGACCCTTGTATGCAGATAAAAGAAGACAACTTGGTAAAGAACCTCCACTGCACAACAGAGGCGTGGTGAAGAACTTTCTATAACAAAGATATTGTATCAGAATGGTTACCCAGAAGCTCAAGATGATGGATTGTTAATCCATGACAAACCCTCATGATGGCAGAAGAAGTACCACTTGGATATGTTCCAGTTAGACCCTTGCCATGATGTTATGAGCTAGCAGGAAACAAAAGATGAATCCAACAATGATATACTATATTGATCAGAGTTATATGAAGTCTTCAAAGAAAAGCAGTACATTGAGATCAAGCATTGCATTCTCTGTGATGAAGTCCATAAAAGAGAAGTGGTTCTCCAATATATATCTCCACAGATGGGCAGATAAGTAGATATTTTGGTAAAGCCTCTGTCTGAGATGAAAGAGTTTGCGTTCTCAAGAAATAGTTGGAGCTCATGGAGACGACTTCCTTATTGAAAAGGGAAGAGATGACTCCCAGGTTGGGAGGGAGCACTGATGTGTTATTGATTTATGGACAGTCATTTTTCAGTTCGAAAAATGACTGTTCAGGATGAGCAGTTCCTTTCCAGTTCGAAAAGTGGTTTGGGATTTCTGATGGACAGGCATTTTCAAGTTCGGAAAATGGTCCAGAACGAACGATCATTTTCGTAATGAAAATGGTTCGATGGATTGTTGATGTACCATAGACAGTGATTCCCCTTGTGGCCAGTGTGGGGGAATGGTCTAGGACAGTCTCTCTTCTTGACGATCACTCTTAGTAGTGGTCAAGAAGACTGGTTCGCCTAGTCGGACAGTCATTCTTTCGAAGCTCACAGTTGTGAGCAGTTTCGAAGAATGGTTCGTTTTCGAGGTTGGTGTAGGACAATCATTTCCTTGGGAAATGGTTTGGACGGTCTTTCCTTGGGGCATATTCATTCTCTCCAGGTTGCACTTTGTTTAGAGCCGGAGGAATGGCCCAGATAAGTGAATGGTCTAGATTCATCAATCAAGGACAGGGATTCCCTAGGGCAGACTCATTCTCTCCACGCTGCACTTTGTTTAGTGCCGGAGGAATGGCCCAGATAGGTGAATGGTCCAGGCTCAGAAATCGAGACAATTATTCTTCCTTTCTTGAAAAGAATAGTCCAAATAGCTCATTGTTGGTGTTTTACCTTCTAAGGGCAGATGCTCTTCCATTTCTCACAGATGTGAGTGGAAGAATGGCCCAGATGATTCAGTTTATATCATAACAATGTTTTGTGTGCAGGTTGATATCAGATGATATGATTGTTATGGAGACTGTATGTCTCTGGATAGTAGATGTATACTACTGTGGTGGATGTGTTCCACTGATTGTGACTATATGTCACTGATCAAGTAACTGTGTTCTACTTGGTGTCGTAGTGTACCATTGGATTGTAGTTGTGTACTACTATGGATAGACACAGTTGTGTTCTATTGAATGACATTGTTCCAATTTCCTTGAAGACTATCAGTAGTGTTGGAAATGATTATCAGCTAGATGGATGATCAATGGACAAAGATTCCCTAGACAAAAAATGGTCCAGGACATTTATTCTTCTAGGACATATGTTCAGATTAGAAAAATCATATGTTCGGATTAGAAGAATGGTTCTTGTGTCACTCTGTGGAGTGAGTGACTTATCCAGCATCATGTCTGATTACTCAGATGGAGTATGGTTTCGAGAAATGATACAGTTGATGAAACTAATAGTGATGATGGTGCTCATGCTCCGATCATAGAATAATCTATATGACTATGTTGATGCTACCAGGTGAAAGGTATGTTTGTGCTCAAAACCATTACCTTCAATACCTCCCTAGCTAGGAGGGAGTGTTGATATTATGTTAGTTGCAGGAGATATTTACCTCCACATGTAAACCTGACGAGAATAGAATATTCCGAGAACCAAGCAAAAACCCTAATTAATTGGTTAATAACACTAGAAGACAAGTCGACTCAAGAAAATGACTTGTATTAGGTTATTAGCCTCCAAGAGAAGAAGTCGGCTAAAGGAAACATTATATACTAAAGAATTAGTACCCAGAATGAGAAGTCGACCCAGGCAGTCTGCCAGAATTCGTATAAATACAGGAGGTCAGTCTTCATTCTGGTCAACATTCTTAGAACTGCAGAAGGAGCACTTGGGTGCACTGCAGCTAGCTAGTTTGTGCGCAACTTCGAAGGAGAGTTGTTGTTGCAGTTGATGCAGTTAGTAGATTTTGGTTTTGGCTTGGACTCTCTCTTGGTTATGGTTTGGACTCTCTGATCAACGCTAGTTTCTCTTTCTTGGTGCGTTATCCTTGGAGAAAGGTGTGCCACCTTTGTTTGGTTATCCAGTCTAGGGTTTGCTTCCAGAATGATTCTCTGTCAAGGTTAAGGTGCTCGGGGGTGGCTTCGGCCTATGGTTGGGTGACAATATTGCTATGGTTAAACGAGCACATCCATTATATTCTAAAACCCTCATGGAACCAATGTCTTCTCTAGGACACATCAAGGTTCCCTCATGGAGTCATTGTCCCCCAAGACATATCGAGGTTTCCTCATGAAACCAATGGCTTGGTTCCTTCACCTAACCATCTAAGGCACATCAAGATGAAGTCCACATTCCCTCCTATTAGTCCACATAAGACCCTCCGAGGAGAATGTCTCATGATGTTTTCCTCAAACATCTCTAGGTTCATAAGCTTCTAGTCAATTTCCATAGATCTCACATAGAGTAAATCAAGCAAAGAGATAATTTAGGTGAAAGTATATAGCAATCGATGAACAAACTAGGAGCAATTCCATTGGCTCTGGCTCTCTCTATGCCTTGTTCAATAGTCTATATGATCTTATGGGAAGTAATTGCCCAGTGCTTCTCCCTCATAAAACCACATTGGATCATCATCTACCAAAATTGGGGGCGCAATGTGTGAAGGATCTATCCCACATTGATAGGAATCCCATAATTGACCACCACCATCGAACCTAAAGAGGCTAGGTTTAAATAGTCTACTACTAGATTCTCGTATCGACTTGAACATTCCACTGCTAGATTCTCGTTCAAGCCATCTCAATAAATTGGATGAGAAACTCTTGTCCGATGCCATTTTCCGTTATTCATGTTACATGCCAAGAGATTGTTTTGATAGCCCACATAGAAGACGTCCTCAGCTCCGAACACGTAACGAGCAAATGAAAGCCCACGGGGCATTGGATGCTTAACACTCTTAACCCAGGTAGCGTTGCATGTATCCATGTCCAACTTCCACAAATGCAATGTGTTTTTATCCACGCTCCCATGATATATAATCCCTTGACATATAAGGCACAGTTGTTTCTCAAGCTCTATCATACAGAGGGGACAAAAGCATAGCTCATCCAACAAAATGGGTTGCTCCCATGCCTAGTCTTCCACGCTAACAAGCATCACCTTTTGTTTTCCCCACCTCTTCGACTTCACGACCCAACAGAAAATCCCTCTGAAGACGAACGGGTTATTCATACAGGACACGAAAGTGTTGATGTTCGAAACCTTCCACCACCTATTTTTCTTGGCATTGTAAATAAGTGTGGCCATCAATAGCCATAGGTTGTTTCTTGGAACCCATGATCTTGATATACATATCTAAACATTAATTGAATCTTTAAATCAAAACCTCGAGTCATTCTAGCAAAGAGATCCGATGCATCAATATTGTGTGTAAGTGACAACCTCCAAAATACTTGTAGCCAATAGGCTAGGTCTAACCAATAGCTCTCTCATTTTCCTTGGCCCTCTCGTGAGACAGTCAAGCTAGAGCCCAGTCCTGCTATAATACGATGTTGATTTTTCTATATGAGATAATATGGGATGATATATGATCGATTTATTATTACAATGATGAGTGTTCCATATATAGAGAACATATGGTGACCATCCATGAAATGACGAGTCCCTTCGATAATCAATAACTATTTTTTATTATTATTACTTATTATATATATTATTCAATAGTCAATAATTATATTATTAATTATTAATCTAAGAAAATTACTTTTGGATGTTGTCCAAACATCGGGAATGAACAACATCAACAAAAAAAAATCCATGGGAATCACTTAAATATGCGGATCTAACAATTTTTTGCCAAATTTCATGCAAAGTCCCTGGAAATAAGTCATTTTGTAGAAATAATATACTTCCAAAAAAATTTAAACAAAATATTAAATACTGTTCTCTTCGGCGTTTACTTTCCGCGCATGCTAGTTATTTTCAATAATATTTGAACAATTACTTAGTTAAAAAAGGAAAACGATTTCTCTAGCGAAACCTAAAGTATGTATTATGCTATATTTATAGCAGTGAAGTATTTCTCATTAACGATATTATTACTATTATCTTTTTGAATTCTAATCGAGGCATAGGTTTGTATTTATTTTAATAAATTTCCCTTGAGGGGAATCGCCAATCATTCCGCTTTCATTCATCTCTATAATGATTAATCTCGCTGTAATTTGGCCTTCCCCTAATGCCCTTTCAGGTGTGTCAACGAGATAATTTGAGTTAATATGGAAAAAACTCCACAATTCCTATTAAAGATCTGCCACAGACAAAGCATCTGACATTCAGGCCTACAGCAGAGAAAATGCCGTCGCAGAAAGGCACCAAAAGGTTTCTTGAGAAAAGCCTTGAAACTTTACACATTCCTGTATGTATAATATCGGTTTCAACATATGCACATCATCCTCAACAAAATTGCTGCAACAGTGGGAAATCCATAGATAAATATATACAAGTACTCTCTACTCTATCAAAACGTAAATTTGAACATGCAAACCATCCAAGGAATTACAGTAGATAAAGATCAGAGGCTTTTCCATGACACCCGAGCTTTACAGTTGACAATAGACTAATTACTCGAAAGATCCAGAACCAAAAATTCCAGCCGGATCTGCTAGTCTCACGAACGCTATTATCACTTGTATCGGAAGCGCACCTTCAACAAAAACTGCAGCTTCACCTGAACATCATGAAAGAAAACCCCTTTGGTAAATGCCATCCAAAGGAACATTTCAACTCGTCCGGACTACATTTTCAACTTATCTTAAAAATCAAACTGTAGACCATCTGCTGAAAATAAATGGAGGAAGATGAGGCTTTCGACTTTGCACCTGAGCAGGATCATATACTATATACTCATTGTATAGCAAATCACTGTTTTTAACACTTGAAGGTACAGGACGGCCACAAGGTACAGTCACATCATCCCCCCAGCGTTCATATTCTGTATCCAATGGCTTTGTCTTACCCACGCCCTTCGTTGAATGCTTTCCTTTGGGAGGCTTGTCCATATACTGTAAAATGATAACATAAAAAGGTCAAATGCACAAAAAGGAAAGTAACATTTGAGAATGGTCACAAAAGTCTGCCCCCGTCTCAATTCGTTTTTTTAAATGTGACCAAAGACGAAAGAACTTGAAAATAACTCCAATGCGAATAGTTGGCAAACCTTTGCACTTTTTAGCTCATGAACTTCTCCCAATGCCACTTCACTGAGCAGCATCAATCCCACCGGGTTCTTCTTGTGTGCGTAACAATACTGAGCACTCTTGCTCACTAGGTCTGCGAAGTAAAGACCTTTGCCAAACTGCAGCACACTCAGAACCAGGCAGCCACACAAGTCAACAAAAGTTCTGAAGGGAGCAAAATGAATAAAAGTAACAGGGAAAAGATTTACCATATATCCAGTTGCTGGAGCCTCTGGAGGAGCTATTCGAAGTCCTTGACTCAGGATACCAACAAAGTTTGTCACGCGTGAACCTGCAACAATCAAAAACAATTATGGCTAGTGTAAAATGTCATCTGCACTAAACCAATAGTGTACATTTGAATGATATGCATATCCAGAAAATGTATGATGCTCCCGAAAGAAAATATCCATCCACCAAGCAGGCAAATCAACTAAAACATGCTTCCAAACAGAAAGGAAAACAAAATCAATGTCAACTCACCATGCCAAAGCAGCATGCGGTTTTTAAAATTGCTTTTATAAGGAAAGTATGCATCATATTCTCCTTTCCTATCAATTGCATAAGCGTCCTCCAGTTCAAGGGCCCACTCCTGGAGGAAATAGAAGCAAAATTCATGCACATAGAAGCCAAGGGAAATACTTAAATCTTTAACTAAAAACTCATTTACTAAAAGGGACAAATAAAAAGCCTTCAAGAGGGAATGGTATTGAATATCATGATATTCCTGTAATACAACTTACCTTGTGTGTTGGAGCATGGGTAGTTTCAAGGTATTTTTTAATAAGTTGATAATCAGAGCTGTCATGAGGTAATGGAGAGATATTGCACTGAAGTTTCTTATAATTGGAATCAAAGGGATCCTCATCATTCTTTTTGAAGTTAATAAGACTAGAAGCTATTTCAATGTCCCGAAGAGTCTCCAACATTTGAATCTGCATCAGCACCACATGTAAAAACAATAGATATCTAAATCCACACCACAGATAACAAAATAGACATATTCTCGTCTCTTACAGATTATAAATAAAACACTGAAGGCCATATCACAGCCAAATGGTCATGTGACTAATTGAAAAGACTATTATCAAGGACCACGCTATGGCTCCCAGAGGCCTCAATGAGGTCGTTTTAGAGGAGAATGCAAATCCATCCATACAAAACCATTGATTGTTTTAAACTCCACTGGTTATTCAACAATTCGCTATGTTAATGAAACTACTTTTTCTATTTTCACCAAAAAAAACAATTGCCTAGAAAACTCAAAATCATGAAGCATGATCACTCCTGGTGGAAATGGCCTGCAGACAACCTAAAACTATCCACGGAACGTCAACAGATAATAAACGAGTCAGTAAAATAATAAAAGGTTAAAAACACATATGGAAAAGGAAATTTCAACAAGTACACTAATACTTTCCACTTGGACGAACATAGTATTGTATTAGCAAGCATTCAGAACCAATAGCTAATAAATGTAACGTACCTTTGATTTAAGGTCATCTTCATCTCGAATAATATGGGGATGCACTGATGGAATAAGTGTAAAAAAACGATTGCTAGCATCAATAATCAAGCTCTCATTGAGACCAACACCAGGTTCATTCTGTTTGATCAAGTTTTGCACTTCTGTCAACACCTCAAACCCTGAAACAAATGAGAGCAAATCAGCATAAGCAAAGTGTAAAATTTCCATTCCTGAAATTAGGATTCTTTCAAACATAAACATAGAAAGAAGGATATCATTCCAGTTTTGGGTTCCAGTAATCATGATTGATAACTTGCTCAATATTTCAATAGTTATAAAGATAAATCCCTATTTGTTTGAAGCTCAATGCGACTTTCACAATTTTTTTCATGATTGTTTGAAGCTCAATGTAGCTTTCACAAATTTTTTCATGATGTTTTAACCAGTGTATTAAAAAACGGTTGACTCAGACTTGGACATGGCCGAGTTGACCGAGCCAACCCTAAACCGGTCCGACTCAGTCATTCTGGTTGACTCAGCTGACCAGTGTGGTACCAAACCAGCCGGGTCAAGGCTCGACTTGGCCAGTTGGGTACCAAACCGGTCAACTCGGCCAAGTCCGTACCTACTCAGCCGAGTCAAACCCTCGAACCCACTGCGGCCTGTACGTGAAAAAAAATATTTTTTTATTAAATTTTGGTTTCTAAAACCTTAAAAGAACCCTCCTAAACCCTAAATAAACACTATAAAGATAGCCCCGCCCCCTCTATTTGCCTCACACAGTCACACTTCTCTCATTGAGCATTTGTGAACATTTGGAGTTTTGGAGCAGCATTGAAGAACAGTGATTTAGAGTGAGTTTTGAAGCTGGTTTGGCAATGATCTTGGGTTGTTTTTGGTATACAGTATACGGTAGGTTAAATAATAAGTATGTTCCTACCACCTAGGTATTCCTCTCACTAAATTACAGATCTGAATTTTGAAATCGATCTTTAAAGTTGTGTCTTTCAGCCTTCTACTAGTTTGAAGTTTGAAGTATGAACTTTTCATATCAAGAATTTAAGATAGGGTTTGCTTCTTGCAATGTTGCATATTTGAATTTGCAGATTGAAATTTTACCATGGCTGCCACCCCAAGAGTCAAGGACCCTACATGGATCCATGCTGATCTTGTGGATGAGAAGATTTATTGCAAATACTGCAAGAAATGCATAAGGGGCCGGGGGGGAATTCATAGGTTGAAATAACACTAGGCTGGTAGAAGAGGCCAAGTTGCCCCATGCATGGCCCCATTAGAGCAGATTGGACAGATTAGATCGGAATTCGACAATCAGCTTGTAAAATTTGAAAAAGACAAGGCTAGGCAAAAGAAGATGGTTGTAGCATGTTTTTCAGACTCTAGAGGCCATTTAGAGGCTAGAGACTTATTGATTATGTATTTTGTTGCTGATATGTGTTATTGACCAGTGACAACTGTTATGATGTTGTCATGTTATGTATTGCACTGTATGCCATTTTGAAACTTTATGATATATTCACCTTTACTTGGTATATGGCATATGCATGAGCAGAGTTCGCATATTTTGTGACTTATCTCTATTGATTTGGAATCTTTAAAATATATATTTTTATTAAATTTAAATATTTTCTGTATTTTTTAGTAAAACCATGTCATTGAAATCAAATCAGTCCAGGTCAATCCTGAGTCCGAATTCGAGTCTGAATTGACCCTCGACCTATTCCGAGGCCAAGGCCGAGGCCGAGTTTTAAAACATTGGTTTTAAGTTTTCACAGAGACACGTGCAGTGTTCCACTCTCAACCATTCACTTGTGCAACCATCCAACAAGTGTACAGTTGCCAAGTGAATGGCCAAAGAATGCAGATCTAACTTCAGGAAAATATAAAACTTTGTTCTCAACTCTAGACGATTGTTTGGGTTATTTCCCATTCACGGGATATTTTAAATTTTGAAACAAGATCACTTTTTCAAAGAAGTTGAAAAAGTGAATTTCATTGAAATTTTCATTTTTAACCTCATATTTTCCTTACCATGTTCCATTGTAACATGCCTGATCACTATCATTATTTATGAATGGGTCACCAATGTCTTCTGATGGTATTACTTAACAGTGACTGACATGTGTATCTCACCTGAAGGAAACTAGTACTAACTTTTACTCGCTACTCTTATTTTTCCAACTAAAATCTAACAATACCAACTGGTGTTGGAGGTTTACAATTACAAGGCCGTTAATGTGTTTATCAGGAACTCTGTCAAAAAATGCAAGCATATTCCTACTTCATAAGCATGTTCCAGTTTCGTATGGCCATAAGGCCATAATTTATTCGTTTCTTAT
>ML855632.1:9124-22790 GCA_009831015.1 Picea engelmannii | reverse complement strand
CGGCTTTAGGCCATTATACCTCCTAGTCTCCTATATATACCAAGGAGACATTTTCATTTTGAATCATCTTGTACTTGAACATTTAAGTGGGGTAAAAGGAGGTTTCCCCCTCGAAGAGGCTTATTATCTGAAACTATCTCTTTCTCAAGGCGTTGAGTACTTTTCCTGAGGTTTTTACATGCTATATTGATGTTTGGTTATTAACACTATCCTTCCATTTTATGGCTGATCAGATGACAAGAATTCCCCTATCAGATCCAACGACTAGCGTGAATTAATAGCTTTGTGACTTTGACCTTTAGGAATTATACCGAGTTTTTAATATTTACTGTCCAGAGTGGTCAATGCCATATTTGACAACTACAATGTGGCTCTAATCTGACGGTCGCGAGTACTCCTGAAGTGGGAAGGTATGAAGCATATTTAAATAGTTTTTTTTTAAATAATTTCTACACTGTGATCTTTATCCTGTGAAACCCCTCCTTCGATATTCCTCCTGATCTTGAAATCATTCTCCCATGATGTATCTTTGTATTGTAGACAAGATGCCCTTACATTCTTCTTTCAGCCAAAGGATTGGGATTCCCTGGCTCCAATCAGGGTTTTGATTTTCTACCACTAGAAACTGATTGCACACTTCAGCTGATAGTTTCCCTTTTTTTAAACCACCTATCGCCATTGATAGGGAGAGTGCATGCTCCAAAGATGAATTTATTTTTTATGTGGATGGTTATGTCCCTAATATTAGTCTGGAATCCTTCAAAGTTCTATGTGAATATTAGGGAAATTCCCATGTGATTTCCATTGAAGGCAAACATGAAGTCAAACCACTTTCCCTTGATAAAAGTATTCCTGATCTATGGTATATCCTCGAACAATTCAAGACCTATTGGTTCTTCCCTATTTAACTACCAACGTTCTCTAGGTGATATCATCGTTCCCTATTTTCCTCTATTGACAATGGTGGTCGAGGAGTCTGTTGATTTGGGTTCACCCAAAAACTGCAATAATAACTACACAAGGCACAAATGCGCACGATATCGAGGGCACAAGGAACATGTAAGTGTGATATAAGCACCAACACAGTTTAATTCAAACATAAAAAATCATAAAATAGACTTTGTCTGTTGATCGCAAGAATGATGGAATTCTTGCAATCAATACCTTTTTGCACTTTCTGGCTTATTTTGCTACTTGTGATCCAACAGTGATATAACCATGGTGATAAGACTTATTCAATTCAAATAAATATTTGAATTGACCTTATAAAGAGAAAACAATTAGTCATAAATAAAATAAGGGGAGGACATAAAATCAAATGACTTAAAACACAATGAAGCAGAAAAAATAACTAAAATATAGGTTGGCAAATGAATAGGAAGGTTTGAGGAATAGAAGGAAGAGGTGCAGGCCTAGGATCTAAAAATGAACTTGACATATACCATGACATATACCTATACCATGAACTAGACCATGACATATATCTAGAGCTATATTTAGACGATGACCTAGAGCTTGACGTAGACCATGACCTAGACCCCCCTAGTTCTATGTAAGCCTAGGCCTAACTTATACTCTATCCTTAACCCCCTCTACACTTGATACCTGAGTGCACTATGAATATACCTTTTGTACAACCCTTGCACCCACATCACACACATCACCCACATATTGGTTCTCTAACCATTGCTCTATCCTTGAAAACACTTTCAATCCTAACCCCTTAGGTCTTAGTTGTACCCATACCTCTATACATATTTATTCATAAAGATGTTTGGTATATAATAAATGTTATATCTGTTTCATTAAAAGAGAACATGTGCTCTTGTGACTTGATATAGTTGTATGTGTTTCTCATTTATGCTTAGTATAAATGTACACACGTTCCTAGAATGCACACCCGTTCTACTGTGCACAACTTCTTGTTGTTTTATTCATAGACAATTTTGTTCTATTGCAATATCATTGTAGGAAAAATTGGAAGACAAATTTGTCCAAGAGTAATTGGAATTCTTATTTGTATATTCTTATCTCTTCTTGGAATTGGAAGACAAATTTGTCCAATTGAAATATTTATTTTTGTCTTCTTGTGTCTTCTTAGAATTGGAAGACAACTTTGTCCAATTGGAATTGTTGTTTTTGTCTTCTTGTGTCTTCTTGGAATTGGAAGAAAAATTTGTCCAATTGGAATTCTTAGTTGTGTAATACCAAGACAAATTTATCCAATTGGAATTGGAATTGAAATTGGAATTATGAGTTGTGTTTTTTTTTGTAATACAAAGACAAATTTATCCACTTGGAATTGGAATTGTTAGTTGTGATTTATAAAATAATACAAATACAAATATGTGGTGGGGTGTTTGGAAGCCAATTTTTATCTTTAAATATGTCGAACCAATGGATTTGAGAAAAAAAATCCTTGAGAAAAGAGAAATCGATCGAAAAGGTATAAGAATAAAGAGAAAATACAAAGTTACATATGTCAAAGTGCAGGCTTTCATAAGAGGGAAATCCAATTTCTAGCAGAATAGATGACATTGTTGTTTATCCTCCATCACCAGAAGAAAAGCGCAAGAGTTCATTAGATATCAATCCATCTAGTATCTCATCAAGAAAACTTGTTTTGGATGACCAAATGATGGAGGATTTGCTTGGAGTTGATTATACAATGGATGAAATTGGAGAAACAACTAATGTACAAAATTGTGGTGAAGAAGTTTATGTGGTGCAATCTCTTGTTGGAAATTCAAATGTTCTAGAAACTAGTCAATCCCATGCCCATTCTCCTCCTAGAGTTGATCCAATGGTGATTGAAGGGGAAATAACTATAACATTGTTAAATCCACAACAAGTAGGTCAAGAGTGATAGAATAGGGGTTCATCATCCCTACCTAGATTGAGCATTGTGCGGCGAAGAACTCCTAAATGCATTCAGGCCGATGAAAGTTGTATAACATCACTTGAAGGTAAGTTACCTAACCATACTATTTGTTATCACTCTATTAAAATCATTAAAGAATATTTTGAACCAAAATTCGATGCTGCTAGATGACAATTATTTTTAGCTTTGTTAAAATCTAGAAGTCTGACTGTTGTTAGGAGAAGTTTAGGCATTAAAACAGTGAAAAGTGTAGAAACAAGTCATCATATTGTTAGAAACCTTATAGATTATTTTCAAAGAATTGGTAAGAAATATTTTTCTAAAGATTGCAATGCAGCCTGACATGTCTTGTCATAATCGATTGTTAGCAAGATCACAAGAAAACATCATTTACTACAACAAACCTCTCACCTCTTGAAATGCAATTCCAAAACCCTTAGAAATTATTCTCATAGATGAGATAGCCTTGAAATAGGTGTCCCAATATATTTGTGGGCCTTCATTGGTAGGCTACCTCATCCTGACATGAAGTTAATTGGAGTGGTTAAGGGACTAGTTCAAGATTTCTAGCATCAGGACACTAGGCTTTCTTCCAACCAAAAAGATGTACTAAAATTGAGAAGGGGATCTGGGGCCTATGAAACTCATATTAAAAACTTTCTTGAAATTACAAAGACAAAATTGTATGAGAGATTCAAAACAAGACATAATGCACTTAGATTGGGCCAAAGATCTTTCCATAAATGCAAGCCTTCGTATGTTCGAATAAACACAATTCATAACAAATGTTGTTGTAGATATGCTATTGAGTATGGTTATTATTATGACTATATATATATAGATATATATTACATGTTTTCGATAACATCCTTTTGCATAAATGCTCAGTTATATTGCCATCGTCGTCATCTAGAGACTGTATTCACAACATCTTGTGTACAAGGCCAAAGAGTTTTACATTTTATTAGAAAACATGCTTAGATGAGACATGCCCTAGGTGAGGTGGAATAACATTACTGAGAAAGTGCATCCATGTAAGCATCAAATATTCACACATATCTTGCATTATATCAATATATTAATGTAACTTAATAAAATGTTATTATGTAGTATCATATAATTTTTTTAAATCAGTGAAAAATCATTAGACATTACAATATAGCAATTAAAAACCAATATATTTCATCCCACATAGGTTATTATTCATATTTTCTTTTTCATTCATCAAATCCAAAAATTCAAAAATACTTCTAACAATTGGTATAGATATTTATTTTCAAAAATATATTTGAGATTATATTCAAATGTATTATAATGAAGTGTTTTTAAAGAAAAAATAGGATTTGCTCGAGAAAAATATTTTTTTCCCAATTCAATAGGTCGTAGTCTAAAAGTTCTAAGAAATAATTCTTTTCCGGTGATATGGTGAGAAATTGTTAGATCCACAGATTTGATTGATTATTTTTGTATAATCCTAGTGCCC
Organism: Picea engelmannii; assembly: GCA_009831015.1. NCBI lineage: Eukaryota > Viridiplantae > Streptophyta > Pinopsida > Pinales > Pinaceae > Picea > Picea engelmannii. The sequence continues at coordinate 18,426 of ML855632.1, read as the reverse complement.
TAGGGATTTTTCAGCATGCTGAATTCATTTCTACATTCAGAAATGGATTTTAAACAACAAAAAATAGTGATTTCGTGCATATTTATGTTGTCAAATTCCGGTGAAAAAAATCATTTTGTAGAAAAATTAGACAAAGCCATTCAATATGTAATCTCTTGGAGGGGGAAACCTCCGGTAGAGAAGATCTCTATTACAATAATATCCAAGACAACAGTTCTCATACCCTTGAATCCTATTATACTAAATATGTGTATCAAAAGAACCATCTAGAGGAAGATCCTTCTAGAAGTGGAAGCTTCTATTAGGTCTTCTTAAATTCAACTTATTCTTCCTTATTGCTAGGCCTTATTAATATTGACCTTTGTTACATCAGAATATATTATTCTATGTGATGGGTTAGGTCCCTAACATGTACTCCCCATTAAAAACAACCTTGTCCTCAAGGCTTGAGATGTGAAAATTGTTGCAGAATGGTAGCAGGTTCCCAAGTGGCATCTACTAGGGCTGTATCTTTCCACTGAACTAACACTTGCTTCATGGTTCACTGACGCAAGATATGCTCACACTGGTCCAAAACTTCTTCTGGACGTAGCCAAATGGAGCCTTCTTAGTCCAACTCGGGAAGGTTGGTTTGAGTTTGGCACTTAGATCCAATCACATTCTTTAAGAAAGAAACATAAAAAACATGATGTAGCTTGGAATGACTAGGAAAAACTAACTGATAGGAAACCTGTCCCACATGCTTGAGAATGATATAAGGACCATAAAATTTGGGCGCCAGTTTCTGACAATGGTCAACCTTGAGGGAATTTTTCTTGTAAGGTTGCAATAAAAGAAACACTTGATCCCCTTCTGCAAATTGATGTTCAGAGCAACCTTGATCTGCTTGTTGTTTCATGCGAATCTGGGCCATGACCAAATTCTTTTTGAGGGTATGGAAAATAGCCTCTCGAATTGTAAGTGTTTGGTCCACCGCCTGGACCTTTGAGACACCTGGTAAATATCAAATAATTGAAGGTGAGTTTCATCCATATATTTCTTCAAAAGGAGTCATGCGGGTAGTTGTATGATATGAAGTGTTGTACCACCATTCAGCTAGTGGAAACCATTGAGCCCACTGATTTTTCTTTTCTAATGAAAAACACCTCAAATATGTTTCCAAACACTTGTTGACAACTTTAGTTTGACCATTAGTCTGGGGATGATAAGCTATGATGAGATGCAATTGGGTGCCTTGTAACTTGAACAGTTCTTGCCAAAAATTGATGGTGAAAGTTGGGTCGTGATAAAAAACAATAGAATGTGGCATGCCATGAATATTGAAGACCTGATCCATGAAAAGTTAAGCCACAATGAAATTTGTAAATGGGTGTTGAAGAGCACATAAATGAGCATACTTGGAAAGGCGATCAACGACCGCCATGATGACTGATTTATTGCCAGATTTAGGTAAGAATACAATAAAATCCATAGAGATATGCCACCAAATAGAAGGTGGAATCATAAGCGGTTATAGTGTGCTAGGAGATTTGTCTGTTTCTCCCTTGTTGTGTTGACACACATCACATTCAGCCACAAAATTATGAACGTCCTGTTTCATACCCTCCCAGAAAAAAAAATGTTTGACATTGTCATAGGTTTTGGTAAACCCTGAGTGCCCAGTTGTGGGTGTAGCATGAAGCTCAGAAAGTACCGTGGATTTAAGTTTTGACTGTATCGAAGCTCATCATGGAGCCAAGAATACCCTGGGGAAATTGGAGAATTGGACTGCAATTGTTGTATCAGATGCAAACTTTTGGGATCGTGTAGTCATTCCTGGTGAACGTCTTGGAGCCAATCTCGTACAATGAAAGAGAGAGAAAAGAGGGACCCTTGATATTCATATTTTTAGGATAGTGCATCCGCAACCACATTGTCTTTTCCTTTATTGTAAATGATCTCATAATCATATCCAAAGAGCTTAGTCACCCATTTTTTTTTCTCTAGGGAGGAAATGCGTTGTTCCAGAAAATACTTGAGGCTTTGATGATCTGTCTTAATTTGGAAGCGTTTCCCCAATAGATAAGTGCACCAAAGATCAACAACATGCAGAATAGATACAATTTCATTTTCATAGATTGATTTGCCCAAATTTCGTTCAGAGAGTTGTTTACTGGTAAAGGCCAAGGGTCAACCCTCTTGCATAAGGAAAATGCCAATTCTTTTTCATGAAGCATCACATTCCAGGACAAAGGTCTTTATGAAATCAGGAAGTGCCAAGACTGGAGTGGTGCACATGGCCATCTTCAAGGTTTGAAAAGCCTGAGCAACTGTTGGAGTCTAGGTGAAAGAATTATTTTTAAGGAGTGCAGTGAGAGGGGCCACAATCTTTCCATAGTTCTTAACAAACTTGCGATAATAACCTGTTAAGCCCATAAATCCATGCAATATTTTGAGAGTCTTTGGGTGAGGCCATTCTTGCATAGATTCAATATTTTTAAGATCCACCCTGACATTGTTCTTTCCAACAAGATGACCCAAGTATTCGACTTCTGAGGCACTAAAAGCACATTTAGATTGTTTTAGGAAAATTTGGTGCTGAGAGAGTAGATGGAGAACTCGGTCCACATGAGAAAGATGGTGTGTCCAATTTTTTCTATAGATGAGGATATCATCAAAGAAAACTAAGACAAAATGACAGAAAAAAGGATGAAAGACATGATTTATGAGGCTTTGGAAAGTGGAGGGAGCATTACACAAACCAAAAGGCATGACCAAAAACTCATAGTGGCCCTCATGAGTTCTAAAGGAAGTATTAGGAATGTCTGCCTCTTTCATATGGATTTGGTGGTAGCCAGAACAAATATCAAGTTTAGTAAATAACTGGGCGCCACTCAATGCATCCAAGAGGTCATCAATGACAGGAATGAAGAATTTGTCTTTAATGGTGAGTTTGTTGAGGGTGTGGAAATCATGACACATGCACCAAGAACCTTCTTTATTTATGACCATGAACACCGAAGAAGAGTAGGGGCTCGTACTAGGGAGGATAACACCTGCGTTAAGCAATTCTTGAACCATTTTCTCAATTTCATTTTTTTGGGAAAAGGGGTGATGATAGGGACGGATATTGGGAGGAAGGATTCCTAGAACAAGGGAAATGGAATGATCATGAACACCACGGGAAGGAGGGAATTCCTGGGGAGTGGAAAAAACCACTTGATGTTTAGAGAGGATGGATTAGAGGTCCTACGACATATAGGGTGTCTCAATTGCTTGTATGGCATGGAGTTGGGAAATAATGCCCAAATGACCTTTTTTGAGCATCTTCTCCATGCAATGGGAACTAATTATTTCAGGGGAACCGTCGGTGATGATTTCGAACTTATATTGTTGGCCCTCCTGGTCAAATTGCATGGTTAATTACTTAAAATTCATGAGAATGGGACCCAAATTTCTTAGCCAGTCTGCACCCAACACAATGTCACAACTTCCCATGTCGATAGCAAACAGATGATATTTCATGTGGTAGTAACCAATTTGGAGAGGCACATTTTCACAACACCCTCCACATTTCATGGACCCTCCATTGGCAATCATGATTTGGAAATTATTGACTGCATGGATATAGAAATTAGTTTCTTAGGAAATGTGGCGATGAATAAAATTATGGGTGCTTCCACTATCAACAAGAATGATGACCTTCATGTGCTTGATGTAGCCAATTATTTTGAGGGTTTGGGGAGCAGAGAAGCCAGTGAGACCATTTAGGGAAATGACCGGTTCTACTTCGGGAGGATTTGAGGGAGGGGAAATGTCGGTGGGTTTAGGTGACTCAGACACAAGGGGAGATTCAACATCCTCTTCTGAAACATCATCTGAGATGGCCATAAAAATATTTTGTTCCTTGTACTTGTGTCCCGGAAAATATTTGTTATCACATTTATAACAAAGGCCTTTGAGTTGGCGTTCAACCATTTCAGCCCTGATCAATTTTTGGATCTTTAGTGGAGTAGAAGGAGGAGTGGGATTTACTGTTTTAGTGCGAGGAATAAAGGAGGGTTTCTAGTTTTGAGAAGAGACAACATGTTGTGCTTCCTTAGCTCATTTAGTAGCCTCCACCCAACTCTGAGTCCGAGCCATGAGGACATGGGCATGAATCTCATCCCTGAGGCCACTGATAAAACATTCTCTAAAAAAAGAATCAGACATGCCCTCTGTACGAAAAATCAATCGCTCAAAAGCAGCTATAAAGTATTCCACTGTGCCAAATTGTTTCAACTTTGTCAAACAACCTAAATGGATGGTCTCAGTGTCAAAGCATTCATAAAGCTCTGCCACAAAGTGTGTCCAAGCAACATACCCTTGACGGACAGTGTTTCTCCATTGCCACCATTACCAACGTTCTTGATCTAGATGGAGAACACAATACCGAAGTTTGTCCAAGTCATCTGTAATGCCGTATAAAGAGAAATAATGTTCCATTTGAGTTACCCAACCAATGGGATCCGAGCCATCAAATATGGTCACATCCACCCGCGGAAGGCGTAGGTCACACTGAAAGTGATGGGACTGAAAATTATAGGAATGAGAGGAAGTTTTAGCTTCAGTATGAAAAGGTGGTTCAGATAAAGGGGGATCTGTAGGGATATGTAGCTTGGTGCAGATCATCAAAGTGACAGATTCAAGCTGGGTAGTCATGTCTTGTTTGAGGTCTTCTTTGAGTTTCGTGATTGAGGCAGGGATGGAGGAATGCATTTTTTTTATTGATGGAGGCAATATTGGCACTGAGTTGTCTCACTTTTTGTTGGGTCTCTGTGAAATTAGATTGCAAGGTATTGAAGCGAGCTTCCAAGTCTTGGCTACGGGTATGGGCCATGATGACGAGGGAATCGAAAAGGAGCGAGTGGGGTCAATTTTATTTTTTGAAAAATGATAGGTATGAATGTGATAAGGGAGAAGAGATAAATACAATGGAATAGGTCTCAAATATTGGTGCAAAAATTTCCAGACTTTGTTTTTAACACCTGCGGAGTTATACTTTGGTTTGAAGAATACTGCAGTGATGAAATGCCCAAATGCTTAACAAAGAAGAAATTTGTAGTGATTTGGCAACTCAAACATAGTTGCATGACAATAGATATTGTCTGTTTTATTTTTTGTTTATGTACACAAGGGTTAGGTATTCAAGGGCTCTACAGACAAGGGTTTTCCCTGTGCTATAGATCTATGATATATGTGCAGGGTCCAATAATAGTAATCAACCCAATATCTCAGGGCACCAACTAAGGAGACTAGATTGTTCCCTTAGCCATACTACCCGACTACCCAGGTACTAGAGAGTATCTTCCTGAGTGTTGTTCTCAGTGGAACTATAGCAGTCAGGTGACCGATCGATTTATCTAAAGAGGGCTTCAAGAAATCTAGGTTGATCCGTATATAGGTGTTGTCTGATGCACTACCACTTGAAGGGGTACCAACATGGGTTACAAGGGTGGCCAATAGATGTGCACTTAAGTACCACTTGTATTTCCTGTGTGTATGAATCCCTCAACCGTGGGTTTATGCATGTAATGATAGATCTCTGTAGCTTAAAGACACCAGAATATGTCTCTACCTGGAAAAAAAAAATTACCCACAATTTTCTGCCAAGGAAAGTGCTCTGATACCACTTGTAATATTCCAGATATAAAAAGTATGAAGAACATAAATAAAATGCTAGAAATGGCAGATAAACAACAATATGACCATAACAACACCACAATAATAGTAGAATGATATCAAAATAACACCAGAAAGAGCACTTTGATTACTGAGAGCAATGTTCACTTGCCTCTTTGAGGGGTAAACCTCCGACAGAGCAAAGCTCTATTACAATAATATCCAAGACAACAGTTCTCATACCCTCGAATCCTATTTATACTAAATATGTTTATCAAAAGAACCATCTAGAGGAAGATCCTTCTAGAAGTGGAAGCTTCTATTAGGTCTTCTTACATTCGACTTACTCTTCCTTATTGTTATAACTTATTAATATTGACCTTTATTACATCGGAATATATTATTCTACCTACGTGATGAGTTAGGTCCCTAACACAATAGTTTGATAATGCATCCACTCTTTTCGTTTTTATGGTATACCATTTATCTATTTATAATGCATTGATTGAATATAAACATTGCATTTAGTCTTATTGAATGTATGTATCTCAAATTTTAATTTCATCCAAACAACCAAATTCCATTATAAACCAAAAAGTCCATGAGGGTAAAGAGAAAAATTCCATTAGCAACCAAAAAATATCAGTGGGAAGGAAGGTATTCATTTTCATTTCTGCTCACTTATGCAAACCAAAAAAATCCACATGAGTTTACAAGGAGATTTTGAATTTTAGTGTCACTCAGAGTTGAAAAGTATAAAATGAACTTGTCATATGGAACCTGCAGAAATTAAAAAGATGATGGACTAATACTCTTCCATCATGACATCCTTCCAAACTTATTGGTCTATTGACTCCTCATAACTGGAAGGTCTAGAATCATTGATGTGACTCATCAATTCCATATAAATCGAGAACCTTTGAGGTTGTTTTCTCTCCCTAAAAGTACCACTGGAAATTGCAAGCTCCTTTGCATCCCGCAAAGTGTCATAAAGCCATGTTGTCCTCTTCCTGACTAGTGCAACTTCATTCTAGGTAGATCAACTGGCTCTGTTGGCTCTACTGACTCCTCCTGATAGTCTGAAGGATGAACAATTGGGAAAGAGAGATGTGTACCCTTATCCTTTGGAGCCTCATGCTTCACTCTATTGATCTCCATGTGAGACTCACTAGGCCTCACATCCTTAAGTTGGTCATGCCTTGTAATTAGGTAAATCACAACCAAAGGGAATTTGGTTTCTCTGTGTGCATAGGTCACTCACGACCATGAGTGTGGTCACTCTGTGTGCACAGGCCACTCACGACTACAAATTTGGTTGCTCTTTGTTCATAGATTGCTCACGACCACGACTATGGTCACTCTGTGTTCATAGGACACTCAAGACCACGAATGTGGTTGATCTATGTGCAATGTCCACTCATGACCACGACTGTACAATTGCAAAAAATAAAAGATCCAAATCAAATCTATTAGATTTGACACTGAAAATTTTTAACTAGTTTTGGAAAAGACTCTGAAAGATCTGATACCATGTTGAATTTCTTTCAACCGTCAGTATTCTCTGATACCATGTTAAATTTTCTGATTTTCATATCTGATAAGTATTTCCTTATGATATTTTTATCATAGAATAATTACACACTGGAAATCTCAATTGAATATTGATCCAGGGGATCAAATTTTGCTCAAAAATTCAAAGTGCTCGAAATCACTTCAAATCGACTGAGAGCATAGGCCTCATTGTTACGAACCCAACGCAACTCATTTGGGTTCACATGGATGTCAGGAGTGAGAGATATCACGTTCTGTTCAAAATGACAAATAGGCAAAAAAAAGGGTGTTGACTGTACAGTTTGTACAATCCGTATGGACGTTGATGTGGCAGGCCATATGACACATGGTAGGCAAATATTTGGATAGTTGGCATGTGACATGGCATGTTTGTAGTGAACGGGATGACGACACGTGGCCCAGTCAATGGCCGCCATGTGTCATATATACATTGGTTTAAAATTATGTTGTTGGTCGGAGTCGACCCCACAACCTCCGGGCAGGGGGGAGAGACTTGGGAAGATCCGCCAACCGGCGCGCCACTGGTTGTTCCTTGTTATATATGTGGCAAAATATTTATATATGTTTGCATATGTGTATAGTTGGGGCGCGACTGGGTTGGGGCCCAGCCCTTGGTCGCACATTGTGTTAACATATGACCCAATGCTATACCATTCGGCACGTGCACGCGGTTGTGTTTTGTTTTGGTTCCAACGATTATACAAATGAACTTCCATTTGTCCTTTGACCATTGGCTTGTGGAACAGGAGCTTGTTCTTATACTTGCGCACGGTCACATGGGTCATATGACCTTGCCCTTGACGGTTAGGGGCTAGGTGCGCCCGTAACTGTCCTACAGTTTGCACGGTTCACGCAGTTGCATCCGGTGCTAAGTTTTCACGCTTAAATGTGTGTGTGGGCTAGGTTGAGCCAACAAGGGTGTGTTTTATAGATGCAGAGACAACAAGTTTGAAGGGGGGACTTCCAGGAAGCCTATCTTCTTCAATTTTTGGCCAAACGAGGTGCTAAAAAAGCCCAACTAAGGGTTTTTGGACGTTCTGAAGCCATTGGAGCAGTCTATTTGGCATTTTGAGCATTGTAAAGCACATGTTTTTATCACTTTTAGAAAATAATACAAATGATCCATTGGAAGCTGGACCAGGAGATGTAGCCCAAGAGAGGGGTGAACTCCTTTATCATTTGTTGTGTTATGTGTTTTTTGTTCACTATTTTTGTTGTTGTTTATATGCATCTTGAATGAGTAAATCCTATTAAATTTGTGTTGCAAAGTTGATCCATTTTCATTTTAACACATAAAATTTAACTTGCAAATATTTTCAAGAATACAAGTCTTCTTCATTTTTAGATCAAGTTGGTATAAGAGGATAGGTTTTTGAAGACTTGATTATTTGCAAGTGTTTTGTTTTCTGATGCTCACAAGGTTGAAACTCACAGGAGGAGAAGGTCAACTTGTAGAGCCAAGTTCTCATCCTTCAAGGAGGAAGCTTATATCATCACCGCAAGTTTCAAGGAGGCATTCACCAAGTAAGGCTCATGAAGAGAGTCATGAACATGTTCCTGCAGAAGATGAAGATCTCAGAAAGGATATCATGGAAATGAGAGAGATGATGAAAATCTTGATGGAAAGGAATACAAGGTCACAAGGTGAAGGCTCCAACCCTTCAAAGCACAAGGGATACAGTGGTGATAAAACTCCAAATGGAAATGGAGGGAATGGTTCTTCTCCACCACCCTCACCTCCATCCTCTTCTTATTCTTCTTCTTCTACTAATTCAAGACCTCTTCCGAACTCTCCAAAGGGACATGGTAAAACTCCTTCACAAATTCCTTCGTTAAAGCTTGGTATTAAATTTGAATTGCCAATGTACAATGGAGAAGTTAACGCTGAGAAATTAGATAATTGGATTCGTCAGATTGAGGTGTATTGTAGATTACAAAAAATTCAAAATGATGAAACTAAGATTCAGCTTGCTTCTTTAAGATTGGATAGTGAAACACTCATTTGGTGGGAATCCAAGACTCAGGAGGACATGAAGAAACATGGTAAAATTTTAACCTCTTGGAATGATTTTATTGTTGCAATTAAAAGA